>JAGFBZ010000564.1:0-235802 GCA_018398805.1 Hirundichthys speculiger
GTAGATAAGGTTTTAGTCACATTTGAGGAATATAATCTTTTTCTGTAAATTTCAGAGGATCTTTTGAAAAAATATATATTTCATTATCATGGACCCCTTGCAATTACACCACGGACCACTAGGGGTCCATGGACCCCCGGTTGAGAGTCACTGCTGTGGGTGACCTGCTGGGAGCTTCTTTTGTTCAACTGCAGAGAGATCCAAGTCTTTGTAGCTGATGGGAAGTCCACTTTGCTTAACATTTCACGTAAGAAAAAATGTAACAAAAAGACAGTTATGAATGTATTAAAAACAATTGTAGAACCCTGAAGATTATTTAACTGTTCTTTCACATAACAGGAGTCAGTTTGTATTTATCCACTGTGTTATGGCAAAATTAGGAAATCAATGAGACTGGCTCCAGTCAAATATAAGAATCTTTATTGCAAGGAGAACAGTCCAAATATATGCATGTACATCTTCTGAAATAAATAACAAAGTATACATTAGACCATAACCAGAGACCATTTACAACATCTTAACTTCCTTTATGGACTTTTATTATTTTGGACCTGGTCTATGACTTGTGAACTGTGCATGACCTGTTTATTGACTGGACTCTAAACCCAGACCACTGACCCCCATGAGTCAGCATTTTCTTCAAGAAGACACACAAACTCATAAACATGCTAAGAATACTACCC
The DNA here is from genome assembly GCA_018398805.1 of Hirundichthys speculiger. Classification (NCBI taxonomy): domain Eukaryota; kingdom Metazoa; phylum Chordata; class Actinopteri; order Beloniformes; family Exocoetidae; genus Hirundichthys; species Hirundichthys speculiger. The sequence continues at coordinate 684 of JAGFBZ010000564.1, forward strand.
AAGTAGCTTTGTTTATCCCTGTTTTAATATCTAAGAGAACAAGGCAGGTAAATCTTCAGAGACGCAGAGAGCTGCATTCTCAAGAATTTTAACTAATGTAAACTTACAGCCAGGCCCCATGAATGAGAGGAATAATGATACTTTTAAAACTCTCAAGTCAGCCTCATTAAATGTTTGATCTTTAGCAGGGAAAACATTTTTAATCAATGATCTTATCACTGAAAACAGCCATGATTTTATGTTTTTAACTGAGACTTGGTTGGATGAAAGCAGTAATGCTGTTGTTTTAGAAGCGGCCCCTCCGAACTTCAGTTTTATCAGCGAGGCTAGACTCAACAGGAGGGGAGTGGGGGGGCTGTTTTACATACACATGATTTGTTTCAATGCAAACAGTTATCTCTTGAAAACTTTCTCCTCATTTGAATATGTGGCTCTACAGCTGATGGCCGCCATGTTTCTAAATATTTACTGGCCGCCCAAATACTGTGCAGACTTTAATAATGATTTTAGTCAACTGCTGTCTATGATCTGTGTTGAGTTTGACCGTATTAATATTGTTGGTGATTTTTACATCCATGTTGACAACCATCAGGACAACGGGACTAAAGACCTGAGCAACATGCTGGGCAATTTTGAGCTGACACGGCACGTAAAAGAGTCCACACACCAAAGAGGACATGCCTTAGATCTATTGATCTCAAAGGGTCTGGACATTCGAAGGTTACGGTGTGCGATTGCTGTGTCTTTTTTGAGAGTAATGTTTCAGTGCACATAAATGTTTCAACAGAAGTGATAGCAAAGCGGTGTATAACTGAAAACACCAGTGAGTTGTTTAACCAGGTCTTCTCTCTAACACCTGCCCTGTCAGGGGCTTCAGTCAGTGAGCTGGTCACTAGCTTTAATGACAACATGTTGAATGTTATGGATTCCATTGCTCCCACTAAAGTGAAGGTTATCTCTGGAAGGAAAAAGTCTCCATGGAGAAATTCCACATTGGTGAAAAATGAAAAGAGGGAGTGTTGGAAAGCTGAGCGCAGATGGAGAAAAACAAAACTACAGGTTTATAATGACATCTATAAAGAGAAACTTCACTTTTATAATTCACAGCTGAAGAATGTGAGACATTGATATTTTTCTGACATCATCACTAAAAACAGTCACAGCTCGCGGGCCTTATTTGCTACAGTCAACAGCTTAACGAACCCTCCTACGTCAGTAGCTCCTGAACTTTATTCTACCAAGCCCTGCAATGTTTTGTACATGTAATGTGCTATACAAATAAACTTGCCTTGCCTTACCTGAGGATCCTCTGAAATACTGGAAGACTGTCAAATAAGGTTAAATTAACTCTTGGGAAAGGGAAAGGAAGGAATATCTACGAAGAATAACTTCACTGGTGTCTATGGGACACTTTGGTCCTTGTTACCTGGTCCCCAGTTAAAGGAAAGTATAAAAAACAGTCTTTTAAATTGAAATGTAAAAGTTTAAAGGGAATTACACCAAACCCATGGAAATATTCAATTAAAAAAAATAAAGACTTTGGCATGCTTCAGGTTCTTTGTTTGTGTCTCTTTGTCTTAAGTGTATTTATGGGTTTTATATTATTAATGATATAACTGAAGGGGTCACTCCAAGACTGAGCAAGATCTAGCAAATATAGTTACGCAACAATTAATGAAAAAATCTGCAGATAAAATACCAGTCAAAATATGTAGGAGTAGCAGCTGCAATTAAATTTATGTTCATTTTTTTACAGCACAGATCTGAATGCTTTGGACCTGCTTACTTGAAACCCTTTAACTTACATTTCTGCAACATAGTGCAACTCTTTGGCTACCTGATAGATACATTATATGTGTATGAAGAAACAGAAAATTTGCAGTTAAAAAATGTTAGAGCTGTTTTATTTTAGTCTTTTTGCTTAAATTCCTAAATATTCTTAATAATTCTAAATATCTTTGGTAATTTATTATTTACGTTTACAAGCGAAGTAAGTAAGTAGTAGCCAATCAGAAGCCGCCGCTCTTTTGCAGTGACGCATGAACTGGTTGCTATGGAGACTCAATGTATTTCCGAAGTCGTCCGAATCTCCCTTCGTTTTCCGATTGTAGCAGATCTGCATTGCTTGCTCTTTCAGAAAGCACCGAGACGATTTCCAGAGAAAAAACAACTTCATTTCATTTGCACGATATCATCACGGCCAACGTAAGAATAATAGCAGCCAAACGTTGTTTAAAATGACCTGTCTTTATTTTTGTAATCCTGCTTATCTGGTGGCTAGCTAACAGCTAACAAGCTAGCCGAAAATAGCTTGTGAGCTAGCTACTCGTCGATGCTAAGCTAGCAATTAAAAACAGAATATTTGCACAAAATATAAAATTGACTAAAAATGAAGCTTTCAGTCAACTCTTGAATATCGTGTCTTTATGGGTATATAAATATATCATAGATTAATTGGTCAATGGTTTTGGTATATATTTGGATAGTGACTTTAGCGAGGTTCTGCATATTTTTTGACTGTTACATTTCACTATTTTGTACAGTCGTAAACATCAGAGGCTGCTGTCAGTAAAAGCTTTATAACTGTTTAGCCAAATGTGACTGAAGAACATTAACTCTAATGGAGTTGGATGAAGGGATTACCATTTTTATCAAATATTGATCGAAATTAAGTTGTCTCATTGTGTATGTTTTCTCACAATTTCCCCTTGGACATTAATAAAGTAATATTGCCTCTGATCATTACAGATGTGTGACGTCCCAGTTCATCTCCAGGATCACATCTACTGGAGGAAAGAGTCCAGGAGGAGCCAGAGAAAGGTAAGACATCTGATTATTGGTGGTGTAGACAGTTAAAGTGTGTATCCTGTTTGAGCTGTTATAATGTTAATATTGAATATTGTTTTTTATTACTATGTTATTATGTCTTGTTATTCTGAAGCATTTTATAAGAAAATTATGTTAAAATATATTAGTTTACAGTTTATATAATGTCTATTTGAAAGAAAAATTTACTCATTTACCTGGAACAGAACTGTCATATTTGTGATTTACTACATATTGACAGGATAAGAATTATAATGACTAAATCAGTTGTGATTTCAAATATGCTGCTGGCAAAATGCCTCAAACTCTAAAATGAAACAATGATTAGCTTATAAATGACCATGAGATACTTGCACTAAATACTCCTATGTTTCAGACTGTTTGCTGCTGTCCAGATAGTTGTATGTATTTTTGCTCCATTGGGATCTGCTCAGATGTGATTTTTGCCTGTAAATCCTCATGTTTCCATCTGGGGAGCAACAGTTGCAACAGTGAACCAGTAACTGTTTGTTCCCCTGCAGGTCTTCAAGTGCGGCCGAAGTGACGATGTATTTTTCTGATCCCGCTTCGGTCCGTGCTTTAATCCCACCGATCAGTAAGTTTGACGTGTTGTTTGTCAAGAACTGGTGGGAGTGGTCATGTGATGGACATGGTGGATTGGAGAGTGGAAGTGTAAAGAGTGAAGTGGAAGAGTGTCCTGGAGTCTGATGTTGTTTGATTGTTGTGAGCGTTAACTTTGTGGAGTAGCAGGTCAAACGCTTCCACTGTGATCCAGACACATCTCATCTTTTGATCCTGTTTTACGTCTGGAACATATGCTGCGTATAAAACATCTCTGATTCATGTCTGATCCCATGAAAGCATTATAAAATTTTATTTTTTTAAAATTTACTTAGAACACCGTGCTTCAAATAAAATCACCCAATTGTTAAATTTGCCATTATTATGGCAAATGATAATTATCATTTGATCAAATGTCCACCAGGTGGCACTAATGCCTTATTTAGGTTATTGTATATAAAGTTCTTATCAGACTCTCCTTTAATCAGATTTCCATATTCAGTTCAGACAGGTTGTGTTAGTCTGAAAACATGACTCTGTGTTCATTTACATCAAGCAAGACAGCCAGAAGAAACAATATTTTTTACTTTATTTGTTTCTTCCTTTTTAATATATGATGAGGACAGAAGAGTGTTGTGGTGTCAACACTTGTCTCACACCTGAAACATTCTCTGGCCTTTCTTTGTGGAGACTGCATGTTCTCCCGTTGTTTCTGTCCACAGTTCAGAAACATGCATGCTGGTTGATTGGAGATTTTAGATTGTTTGTAGGAGTGAGTGTGAACATGCCTGGTTGTTTGTATTGTTTGTTGTTGCGAGTCACTGTGTGGCTCTTTTATGGATGGAGTGGCCACCAGTTCACTTGGCCAATGATGTCTGGAATATTCTTCCCAGAAATCCTGAGTAAAATATATCAAAAACAGATGGATGAATAATAATGGACATTTACATTTAATCTGGATTTAAACAAATCAACCAGAGGTGTTTCAGCATAAGTCAAGAGTCAAATGAGTTCATTTTTCCACATAAAACATTCAGTTAGCTCTCTCTACTTGTACAGGTTATCTAGTTGTAGTAAAAACAGTGTAACACCTGCACAGTGAGCACTTAGTCACCGTAGTGATCAGCGTTCACCTGTTCCTGGTACGATTTCAGTCAAAGGAAGATCCTTGTAGTGTGCATGTCAGCACAGAAGCTGTTGGATGAGAAGAAAAGATAAACTGAGTTAAAGAAGAAGCCCAGAGCGCAAAAAAAGTCTGAAAGGACTCTACGTGAAGCAGCTGAAGCAGATCTACTGACTTTGTTTCTTTATTGTCATGTTATAGAGACGCAGGGAGCAGGAGAGCAGCTCCAGAGCCTCAGAGGAGCCTCCAGAGAGAAGACTCCGTCAGAGTGCTGCTGACCCCCAGCCCTCCACCTCTGCCTCACAGACCAGACCAGTGGAGGTAAGAGCTCCAGCTGTGTGTCCAGATGTTGGTTTTCATCTGCTTCACACTCTTCTGTTGAAGAGAAACATTGAATTGAGTCCACACATGTGTATCCCACCAGACTGTATCAGTCTAAAGGGTGTAGCTGAAACTGTTCTGGATCTTCTGTCTTCTCTCCAGGTTCCATCTAGAACCCCCCCAGAGCCTGTCGAGGACACGCAGCCCCTCTGGATCGGCCCCCCTGGTCTGCCACCGTCAGTTTATAACGAGGTGGTGGAGATGACGATGGCCTGGCTGACGGACTCTCCGTTCAACCGAGAGATGTGATCTCCACATGTGGTCCAACTACACGCACGCACGCACGCACGCACACACGCACGCACGCACACACACACACACAGAACATGAACTCTGTCTTTGTGACGTCCTTCTTTTCCAGCTTTATTCTTTCCTCTTTTCACAAAAAGAAAAAAAAAAAAAAAAAAAATCTTTTCGTATCTCACACCTTTTTAAGTTTCAAATCTTTTGAACTTTATAGATAAGTTTTAACACTTTTGTGTTCTTCATTTTCTTATAAGCATTTAGTTTTTCACTCTTTACGTTGATATCTTCTTAGATATTTGTTCAGTTTGTCACTTTTCTTTTTCAGACAGGTTTTAGTCTTTTATAACTGTATAGATTGATGTTAAGATTAAGGTCTTTCTTTACTTTTATGCTTTTATCATCTTTTCTTTTTCTTCTCCCAAAAAAACAAAACAACAAAAAAAAATCTTTTAGTAACTCTTATGTGGTATATAGTTCTTTTTAAGTTTCAGATTTTTCAGACTTCCTTTCATCTTTATAAATAAGTTTTTAGAATTTTGTTTTCTCATTTTCTGGATAGACATTTAGTTTTTTTCACTCTTTAGGTTGATATTTTGTTAGATGTTAAATATGTCACTCTTCTTTTTAAGATCAGTTTTAGTCTTTTATAACGGTTTAGATTGTTGATAAGATTGATGTTGTACTTCTCCGCTTTTATTCTTTCAATCTCATAATTTTCTTCTTACAAGAAAAAACAAAAAACAAAAAAAATCTGTCTTTATTCTTTAATTTTCTTTCCCCTTTCTTCTTAAAAAAAAGAAAAAAAAAAAAAAAAAAAAAACATTCTTTAGTGTATCATATTTTATAATCTTTTGTAAGTTTCCAATCTTCATCTTCCTCTTCTGTTTACAGTCACATTTTTACATTTTTGTGTTCCTCATTTCATTTTTCACTCCTTAGTTTGTAGATGACTTAAATAAATTTTAATATATGAATTTATTATAATATATTTTCTATAAATTTGTGTTAAGTTGGTCACTCTAATGAGTCTCAAACTGACACTTAGAGCTGTTATTATTAATATTTATTTTTTTCTAACAGGTGCTTTTATTTCTTTAATATATGTATGTATTATATATATTATAATATATCTTAATATATTTATTAATTTACTTATATATTAGTTTTTATTAAATGTATTTATTGTTTATATATATATATATGATAGATAGATAGATAGATAGATAGATAGATAGATAGATAGATAAATGAATGACATGCATTAACCTCATGTTTGCAGTAGGTTTTATATATTGCAGGTGTCTGGTTTTGATTTGGAGGAGCTGGTAACTGACCAGGACAACTGGTTCAAAGGTTGAACCAACCACAAAGGTGACAGCTCAGGTAACTGACAGGTGTGCACTGTTATTATTGAAACATTTCATTTTTGATCTGTTTTAATGTATACAGACCCTTAACACATAACCCTAACCCTAACCCTGCTACTCTGTGTCCTCCAGGTCTGGGGGGTGGGTGTGGGGGGTGGGCAGCACCCTTTCCCCATCCTTGTGCCGTACCCCTGGTGCTACTGGTGTGCTCTGGTTGCTCTGACTGGTGTCCTCCCTGGATTCTGGACTGGTCCACTTTCTGTCGGCTCTGAAGTGTGGTGAGCTCGTGGCCTTACCAGGTCCTGCAGCCGGTGGGGGGGCTAGCCAGGCTGGACGGTTCCTGTTGGGTCTGGGGGGGGGGGGGGGAATCCAATGCGCTGGAGGAGGTCTGCTGCCTGACACTGGCCCAACACACCAGCACCAACTGTGATCCAGTCCTGCAGCAGTGGTTGTGATCACTGGTTGATGCTGAGCTTCATGTCTGGCTGCTGGGCAGCTTAGGCTGCAACATCAAATTGCATGTATATAAAGTGAAGATGGTTCTGCCGATCTGTGGCACTAACCATTAATTATACATGCAGACAGTTGTTAAAAAAATGAATGTATACAGATGATTTTCCAAAACTGTATGTTTGTCACAGAAGTTTTTAAGCTCCATGAATCTGAGCATGTGGTGATTCCACAGCAGGTCTCTGTTCAACAGGTAAGTCTGGAGCATTGATCTGAAACTGAGGCACCATGAAGCACTGGCCAGATACTACAAGTTTGTAAGCATGGCCTCACATATCCTATTTATTATGCAGTCATAAACAAGCACCACAAATATTGTCAAACGTATACTTGCATGTATTTTTGCATATATATGCACAACATTTTGGATGTACTTTCTTTTATTCAAAGATGAAAAGCAAACCAGGTTCAGAAGACTGCAGGATGTCTTGTATAACTATGACTGAGGTGGACCTTCTCTCTGTCACGGAGCTGTTTTTGGGTGTTTTTTTAATTCTTTTCCCCCCACTTTCTGTTTTCTGTGCAGGCAGCAGGTGTGCAGCAGAGGGCGGGGCTAGCTTTAGCAGCTCAGCAATGACAAAACCAGAGGAGATCCAGGAGCAAGAGGAAACAATGTAGGTATATACAGAAACACTGCATCTCTGTACGCCTGTCAGCTCTGTCTGTAGAGGAGGATCATTTAATCAGTAACTGATACATGTTTTTCTCCTTTTTCAAAAGGAATGAATGAAACAATCAGTCAACTTCACGGCTGAGGACGTCCACCTTTAAACTGCAGTGCCACAGTTTCCAGTTTATGGATTCTTAACCTCCATCTTTTCTGCCCCAGTTTGAGAAGTCTCTAATGTTGCCTTTGCTGATCTCTTTTTCTTCTATTTGCAGAATGTGCTGCACTGGTTGTCCAGAAACCTGAAAAGACTTCAGACCTGCTATACAAAGGCCTTCAGTCCCCTTGTGAGATAAAATGCTCCATTCACTCATTTTCTCACTCAGCAATCTTTCTGAGGTTTGACTACATTCCTTGCTGGAATATCTTTGTTAGAAGCCTCCAATAAATGCTGCAAACATGACAGTTCCCACATGGGTGTATATCTGGATCAGATGAGTTTCTGGTGATTTGATGAATGTTCAGAGGTGGTGTAAGGATCCACCAGTAAGGAGGGATCCATGCTTCTTTCAACTTGTGTCTAGTATAATAGTTGTCCACAGAAACACAAATGTTTGCTGACTTGTCACCCAGTCCAGGGAGGAGTTTTATCTCATCAGCTCCTGCCTAAACACTTCAGATTATGTTGTAGTGACACTGAGATGTTGTTTCTTGTTTTTCTGCCTAAACTCCAGTCAAATGTGTCATCAACCAGATGATTGTTTGCAGGGGTTGAAGGGATCTCGGGGACCCACAGGGAAGCTGGCAGAACCTGGATCAGCAGGACTACCTGCTCTGACCGGACAGCCTGGACCACCTGGACCAGGTTTGTGACAGCAGAACATTTTTACTGACTGCAGTTAAAGCAGGAGGGGACTGAGTTTAACAAATGCCTCATTGTTCTGCTTGTTCTTTGGAAGTTCACAATGACCGTGTTTGAAACTTTTCTATAATGCTTTTGTCTCAAGAGATATTGAGCTAAATGTTTCAAAAATATATATAATTAGCCCACTAACATAAAAAACACTTTTGGATCAGTACATAACAAAATAATAAATCTGGACAGAGAAAAGTAGAGGCAGCTAAGGGGGAGCGTTAAATTTCACCTGAAGATTTTATTTTGTTCTCCTTCTAAGCCATTCTTATGATTTGTCCCTCTAGTTTTGTTCCAGAGTAAAACAGACCAGTTTCCTGTTAAATATCTGCTTCCGTTAATCAGCATAGTCCTGTAACATCTTTAAAGATTTGTTTCAGGCCTGTTGTGTTGTTGTTGCTGTTGTTTCTGCAGCATTCAACAAACCCCCCCATTTAACAACTCATTTAAAAAATTCTTTAGTTCAAAGGTCAACAGAAGGTTAGTCAACTTGGTGCTACCACGCTACGAGACTGTCCTGTTTTAAAAGGTGGAGAGTGGAAGGATCGTCTGAACTCCAGAACAACAGTGACACTTTGAGGGGAAATACAACTGGCTGAAATGAAGCAGAATGATCCGGAAACATTAGAAACTGTCTGACAGATGGAGACATCATGATCAAGTATTGATTGGTCATGAATAGAAAAAAAACATGACATCTGTCTAAATTAAATCCCAGACTTGATTGATTTATTCAAAAGGTTTTGTACATGCAGCTGAAAGTGTTTGTCCTCCCAGATCTGCAGGGAGACTTAGGAAGCAGAAGACCAGCTGCCGCCTGCAGCTGCCCTGATGTTAAACCTCACAGAGACCACTGGAGAAAATCCAAGCGGTCAGTTCACGCACGCTGAACCAAAGAGAAACTATGTTTTACTGATCACTGTTGTCTTGAAGAGCTCCATAAGCTGTTTCGTATCTCAGAACCAACTGTTCCTCGTTGCTTTGCAGGCTACACAGAGAAAGAGATGAGACGTCTGTGGACGGAGAATGTGATGCTGATGATGCTGTCAGGGTCTGTCTCAGTGAGACTCCAGGATCCAGCAGCCAACAGCAGCAGCAGCAGAGCTACAGAGAACAGGTTGCTTCTGTAGCTTAGTGCTCCTCAACCTTTCTGGGGTCCTGGACCCCCTGCATATTTATGATCAACACTTATTTTTGTAGTGCAAATTTACAACACTTTATGTCAAGGCACTTTGAAGAAAAAAAAAGTTGAAATAAACCTAATAATACATACATTTCAATTGATAGCGGTAATCAATCAAGCCAGTGAAGTTCAAATTATTATTTTACACTCGTTCCAAACAGTTTCTTTATCTGACGAAAGCCAGGAGATAGCATTCAGTCATGAACGTGCGCCATTCACTCTTTGTTCAGCATGGAGCCAAAGTGGACAGTCATTTGCATTTGCCTTTAACTTGTGTCACACCCTGATAGCAAGCAAGCATGTTGTGACAAAGGAGAGCAAACACTTCTTTCAGTTTGGAAGAAAATTCCCATCATCAGTGTGAACAGTTATGTGGAGAAATCTGGGCCGGATGATGGTCTGGCCTGGGCCAGTTGATGGTGGGTGCCTTGCCTCCAGTCCTGACCTCCCCGTCACTTGGTTGCTGTCACTGGATCTGCTCGCCTGGTGCTCTACGTTTTTAGTCTGGTTCAAAAATCAGCTTCAACAAAGGTAAAAAATATTCAGGGGATGACTTGAGCGATAATTCTGGTAAACGCCCTTTATTTACAGCATAAAGGACATGAGACTTGTCTTTGCAAAGAGAAGTCTGATACAATGTAGAAATCACCTTCACTTATACTTCAAACAGACTGGTTTGCTTATCTCTATGGGGCTGGTGCTTTCTAGCCCCCAGATTTTTCTCAATTACCTTGGATCAGCTCAGTTATAATGGTGTCTATTGCATTTACCTTTTTTTGCTGACTAAGCTATAATGGTGTGCTGAAATGGCCCTTTATTGAAGTTTCACAAATCAGAGAAAGGTTTCACAAATCACAGACATGGTTTGAAATATTCTGCTATTAGAGCAGAATAATCTAATGGAGGTTTCAAGTGTCTAGGTGTTGTAGTTTTGGAGCTGCACCAGTTCTAGTGTGATCCAGATGCCCAAAAAGTGCTGAAATGCCACTTTATTGAAGTTTCACAAATCAGAGAAAGGTTTCACAAATCACAGACATGGTTTAAAATATTCTGCTATTATAGCAGAATAATCTAATGGAGGTTTCAAGTGTCTAGCTGTTGTAGTTTTGGAGCTGCACCAGTTTAGTGTGATCCAGATGCCCAAAGTGCTGAAATGCCACTTATTGAAGTTTCACAAATAGAGAAAGGTTTCACAAATCACAGACATGGTTTAAAATATTCTGCTATTAGAGCAGAATAATCTAGTCCAGGTTTGAACTGTCTGGGTGTTGTAGTTTTGGAGCTGCACCAGTTCTAGTGTGATCCAGGTGCCCAAAAAGTGCTGAAATGCCCCTTTATTGAAGGTTCACAAATCAGAGAAAGGTTTCACAAATTCCAAACATGGTTTTACATATTCTGCTATTAGAGCAGAATAATCTAGTCCAGGTTTGAACTGTCTGGGTGTTGTAGTGTCTTAACCAGAGAAGATTAAAGTATCTGATTTTAGCGAAAGTTAAAGGTGGGGTGGGTGTTGTTTTTTTGCAACACTTTTTACAATTGCCTGAAAACCTTTTCAATTTCCATTGCCCCTGAAATAAAATGTTTGCAAAAAAACTAATTTGGTCCAGTCTAGAAGGTATAATCAGAGAAAAATCCCAATCAAAAAAGTTCATCACTATTTTGATTGGCTGCCTAATACGTCCATCAAATATCACCCCTCCTCCCCCTCCCTATGGTTCAATCGTGAATCATGTGAAGGCGTGGTTTCGAAGGGAAACCTCACTGAGTTGGATTGCTTCAAACAACACCTACTCCACCTTTAAGTGTAATAGCCCTTTAGCCATTTCCCGTGGAATCGGAAACCAACTTCAGCTTCGTCAGATGTACCGGGTACGGTGAGGTATTTTTTCGCTACCTGTGTGATGTACGGGTACCTCGCACTGCCTGTAGTTTTCCACCACAGGAGAGGGTCTGCGTCGGGAGGCAGCTGTGGCTCTCTTTCATAAAAGCTCCCCATGCAGATCGTATTCAGCAGCTCTTGTCTGCTGCTGGTAGACTTGGGAAAATAGATCACCCATTGCAGAAAGACATGCATGTCAGGTTAACTGGTGGTTCTAAATTAGGGCTGGTAAATTAATATTCGAATTTCGGATATTCCTCGAATATTAATTTACCAGCCCTAGGGCCACATCAGCATCATGGTTGCTGTCGAAGGGCCAGATTTGGCAGCATTAATGTAACAAAATGCAATGAAAATCAAAATTAATGAAACTACTCCTTATTGGATTGTTAAATAACAGTTTCTGTATTTATTATGTATTAAAGCTTCAAATATTTAACTCATTATTATATTAAACTCAGGGCTTGTGGTTGTAAACCTACTCTTGCACAGGTGATGTTAACAGAGTCTGTTGCTATGGTAACGGACTCTGTAAACATCACTCAGAGTATCCATTACCTTGGTTTCAGAAGCGGAAACGATTCTTTGTTTTTCTTGTAGGTTAAATTTAGCATACTTAGCTCCATGTTTGTTGTCAAAATGCAGACGTAGATCAAACTCTTCCACACGACTGACACCGCATCATAATACAAAAAACATACTGTTTTTTCACCTTGAGGTACAAACTTGTATTTGTTTTCCCGTCGTTCATGAAACTGCCTTCCCTGTGCATCAATTTCTCTTTTCTTGGACATGTTGGGGTTAGTTTGTAGAGATTTCTGATGTCCATCAGTTCTGAAAATCGTCTTGATGTCAGTATGGTAAGATACTGCTATCGGTGTGGGTGATGATGAAATGCATTGTGGGAGATGTAGTTTATTGTCAATATACGCTTTAAAGCAGTGTAAGCTTATTTTAAGTCTTAAAATATTGGTTTAAAATTTAAGCCAATAATGCACAAGCTCTCGAGGGCCACATAAAATGATGTGGGGGGTCACATTTGGCCCGCGGGCCTTGTGTTTGACACATGTGCTTTGGATGATACGGGGGGCAACACTAGAAACAGCGCTAAAGGCTCTGCATGACTACTTCACGCTAAAGGTGAATGTCGTGGTGGAACATCACACTTTCAGAAAGCGAGTTCAGTTACCGGACAAATCCATCAAACAATACATTGCTGCATTACGCCAGTTAGCTTTTACATGTGAGTTTCCTAATGCCGATGACATGATCCGAGACCAACTAGTGGAACATTGTGCAAACCCACACATAAGGGAAAGATTGCTGCTAAAAACAAAATTGGAACTGAAAGATGCTATTAACCTTGCTAATCAAATTGAGTCTGCTGGAGAGCAAGTGAAGGCTATTGCTAGCCACCTTAGCTTACCTGTTCAGGCAGTCCAAGCTCAAAGTAGAGAGGCAGGCAGCCGCATAGAGGGAATGCACGACCAGTCCTGCCGACGAGCGCCACTCCCAAACTGACTACTTCCCGTGCATGCTTTCGTTGTGGTTCAGATAAACATCTTGCAAATGCACCCGAATGCCCCATGATTAAAGCAGTGTGCAAAGATTGGAGGAAAAAGGGACATTTCACGTGTGTCTGTAGGTCCAAACAGATGTACAGAGTGCAGCAAGTGGAAGTTCCTGAATACACAATGCTCTTGCTGCAACAGTTTGACTTGCCAGCCAAGCTCCATTGTACCGTGGACATTTGCGCTGGAAATACGGAAAAGACTGTGAAAGTTACCGTTGACACTGGGGCTTCAGTGTCTGTACTACCACATTGCCTGGTCAAGGAAAACTTCAAAGGAATACCCCTCCGCCCTCATGCAGCCCGCTTAGTCACTTACTCCAAAACTCCAATCACAGTGCTGGGTTGCATGCCTGCTACAGTGGTGAGGGATAATGAAAGCTGCAAAGCAAAATTCTATGTGACAGAGAGTGGAACCCCACTGATGGGCATGGACTTAATTACTGCTTTGAAACTGCGCATTGAGGAGGACACAGTGCTTCCTGCTTCACCTGCATGCAACTTACCTGCTTCCAACTCAGTCCTACAGCTCTCCATGGACAGTCCTGCTGAGTCTCCAACTGTGGGCTGTGTTGAAGGGTTCATGCACAAAGTCAAGATCCGCAAGTCCGTCTCACCTGTTCGTCAGAAGCTGCGCCGTCTTCCTTTCTCCGTGCAAGCTGCTGTGTCTGATGAACTGAACCGATTGCTTTCTGCAGGGGTGATCGAGTGAGTCTTTGCATCACCCTGGGTGTCAAACATTGTGGTGCGACAAAAGAAGACTGGTGGCATCAGAATGTGCACCGATCTATGAGAGCCTAACAAGGCCATTGTGGTAGACAGCTATCCCCTACCACACATGGACGAGCTGCTCACAAAACTGGCTGATTCAACTCTCTTTTCTACAATAGATCTAGAAAGTGTGTACCACCAACTGCCCCTGCACCCTGATAGCAGGGACCTCACTGCCAGAGACCCATGAGGGCCTATTCCGATACAGTCGGTGCCTTATGGATTAGCTTCTGCTCCGGCAGCGTTTCAGAAGATGATGGCAACTGTGCTGGCAGGGGTGGCCAATGTTCAGTGCTACCTGGACAACATAATCTGTCGTGGGCGTACACCTGCTGAGCATGATGCTGCACTGGATACCGTGCTGCAGCGTCTGAGGAAGGTAGGCCTGCACCTGAACAAAAAGAAGTGACAGTTCAGACAGCCTAGCCTGGGCTTCTTGGGACACTTAGTGACTGACTAGTGCTTCAGTGAAATGAAACAATTGTTGGTGCACAGCTCCGCACTAGCTCTGTACGACCCTACTCTACCCTGCATCATCTCTACGGATGCTTGGTGCATAGGCACCAAATTCACACAGATTCACCCAGATGACAGTGAGCGCACTGTTGCTTTTGCATCAAGGACACTTACACAGACTGAAAGGAAGTATGCGACTGTGGAAAAAGAAGCCTTAGCATGGGTTTGGGCAGTTGAAAAATGGCAAACGTACCTGTGGGGCCATAGGTTCATTCTACGCACCGACCACCAGGCCCTCACTACACTCCTCTACACCAAAGGCGCTGATAGGGCTGGAATGCGCATAGCCAGGTGGTCAGCACGACTGCTATGGTTCAATTACGATGTGGTCTACCGTCCTGGCAAACAGAACCACACTGCAGGCTGTCTGTTTCGCTTACCCTTGCCTACATCTGATGCCGAGGAACCTGAGAAAGAGCCTGGGGTGGTTGCCCTACTCTCCACAGCCCAAGCAGCCATTACACCTGTTGAGTTCGAGTCTGCTTCCTTGTCAGAGCTCTCAGCCTTAAGCATGCAGATTCAAAAAGGCTGGCCTGCTTCACAAAAATCACTGAGCCCTGACCTTCAGCCCTACTTCAAAATGCGCTATGAACTGAGTGTACATGGGAATCTAGTGCTCCGTGGATCTTCCTTTGTGGTGTCTTGTTCCCTACGGAAAACAGTAGTTGTGCTGGCACATGAGAACCACCAGGGCATAGTGCGTACAAAACAACAGCTGCATGAGCTGTATTGGTTCCCTGGTATATGTTGCCCCCTTAAAATGACCACGTGGCAACAGCTTCTCCTTTTTTCATCTTTATTTGAGCTCCAAAAGTTTGATACATTTCAACACACAAAAACGGTCCCCTGTGAATGACAAATATGGATTAAGTATTTAGGATTAAGTCGTGAACAGCTAAAAACGAAAAAAAAAACACTTACACGTCCCACAGTAGATCTAGGCCTCAAGCTGGTACCTGCATTACAACCCATCTCACCTGAGAATGGCTGTGGGCCTGCTTATAAGCATCTCTACCGGGTCACGTGACGTCGACTTCCGTTTTAATAAAACCAAATATAACCTTAAGACAGTGATCAGATCAATGGATCTAACTATTTCTCTGCCATATCCTAACAAATTCCAGGTGGAATAAAGAAAATATTTAAAGTGCACAAAAAAATAGGTTGGCTACACCCTCCCCCACTAAAAAAAAAAAAAAGTTAAACCAACATTTTAAAAATTTACCAGGGCTCTAACACATCCGTAACTATAACAAAATCAGTAGTCACACCATTAATCCCATGTCAACCAGCGTCTTAGCATGGGAATCATGTCCATTGCTTTCATGTCCATTGTCTCTGATATGGGAAAAATACAAGACTGGCCGTCCATTTGTGTCGTTGGGTGGCAGGTCCGAAGCATTGGTGGGGCCCCCAATCTTCAGAACTGACTCAAGGAAAGTACCTTTCCCCAAAATTGTATGGCAACAGTACCATGTTCAGTGAGACTCGTAGAACCATATACTACATAAAAATATGATAATTAAAGTACATAAAATACTATTTCACTATACTGCATACAATAAGTACTGTAAAGTGCAGGGTGCTTTACTGCATAAAGCAAAAATGTAAAGTGCTTTAGCTGTTCCTACAATCAAAAACACGTGACCACTGTACTGCAACTAATCATAAAAAGGATATAGGTTGGTTGATGCGATGTTGTCTCGAGCCCTCACTGGCCGAGACACAACAGGACAACTCTGCAGTTCTCGAATCGTGGGCTGGCCAAGGTGGTCATAAGTGAAGAGGCGCCTGGGATGTCTCGCTCTAACTGGTCTGCCAGGGCATGGCTTAGAAGCTTCCTTGGAAGAATCGGAGGATGATGGTTCAGACTCTGATGAATCCACCCCTGGTACTGGCTCCTGATCCGCCTCCGACACGATCACCTCGACTCTCTCTGCAGGTGCAGCTCTCTGCTCAGTCTATATGGGTGTAGGGGCTCTGGGCTGAAACTTTTGGGCAGAGGGATTGAGTGGCTGAGAAGCAGATTGGTGTGGAATGAAGAGATGGTATTCTTCATCACTAGAGCTCTCCATAGCTGCAGGCTGGATGCTGTACTTGGCCCTTCTCCCTCTTTCTGATGATCCTCTGGCACCCATGATCCTTCTTGGGGGACCAGTGACGGCAGGGGCAGGCTCAACCAGGTAAGGGGAAGACAGGAGTAGATTTCTATGCAGCACCCATTGTCTTCCTGCAACATTCAGAGACTCAACAAGGTAAACAGGACTTTCAGGACCTTTACTTCCTCTCACCACATGAATGACGTCTTCCCAGTGACTGCGAAGCTTCCCTGGACCTCCTCGCTGTGTAAGATTCCTCACCAGCACATGGTCACCTGGCTTCAGGGTGGAGCTCCACACATGCTGGTTGTGGTTGTTTTGCCCTCTTTTTGCAGACTTCCGCATGTTTTTTAGGGCAATGGCATATGCTTCTTGCATCGCCTCCCTCCACTTCTCAGCGTAGCCAGCAGGAGTCATTGGGACATCTTGAGATCCAAAATGGCTTCTTTGGCACCTCCGGATGAAAGCTTGGACCACACAAACAAGCAGATTACTAACCTCAAAGAAGATATCTGGAAACTATCTGAGGAAAAGCGGTCCAAAAATGACTTGCTTAGTTCTCTGATGGATACGGCCCACCAGCAATTTATGTACTTAGCATCACTCAATGCTGCTACCTCGGCCCGGCCTTTTTCAGTTTGTCTCAAAGACAGTTGCAATAACCAGCTCTCAGTCAGATAATAAGCTGATAATGAGTTAATAATGTGATGCTCTGCTTTTCTCTCTGTGTACCAGACATGATGGACATCCTCCAACCCTCTGTCCAAGGCCAACACCACCTTCTCTTTGGATATGCTCAGAAAGCTGAGTGAGGACAGCAACGCTGCAAATGTCTTCTTCTCTCCTCTCAGCATCTCCTCTGCCCTGGCTATGGTGATGCTGGGAGCCAGAGGCAACACAGCCATTCAAATATCAGAGGTACAGTTCGCACACACAACAGAGTTTCTACTGCTACACCATCATGGAGTTGTGTTCGTCTGATCAGCTGCTGCTCTCCACAGTGCTGCTGTCTTTATATTTCCATGGGAGCTGTACACCAACAGGGTACAAAGATCTTAGGTTCATTTTTGACCCAGCAGTTAAAATCAGAATCAGTTTCACACTTGAGTCAGAGCTGCTGACTGATCTCAGAACTAACTTTCTCATGCAGGTGGAGCGTCACTTTTCCCAGCTTCATACAGAGTTTGAGCTTGAACAATTTAAGATTGTTTGAAGATTCCAAAACGTGATATTGAGCATTTAATAAATCTATGTTCTTTTTTTTTTTAAACCTTTTATTTAGTAATTCAATTTAGGTAGAGTGACAACAACATGACAAGGAAAATACACACAGAAAAACAATCAAAACAAAATTAAAAGAAGTGGGGATTTCTTAGATAAGCAATTGCGTGGAATGTCTGTACTTTTCAGTCATGAGTGGATAGCGTCCTCAGTTGCCTTAGAAAAGGCAGACCATTTTTCCCATCTCCTGGAAAAGGTTCCTCCTTCGAGCCTGAGGGAGAAGGTTAATTGTTCCATAGCAAACATTTCTCTCACTTGGTTCATCCATTGATCAAGATTAGTGATCGACCGATATGGTTTTTTCAGGGCCGATACCGATACCGATCATTAGTAGTCAGGAAGGCCGATAGCCAATATTTTGAGCCGATATTCATCAATTTTTTATTAAATGTTATATTTTAACACTAGAACCACCGAAGCAGTCTCACAGATGGTTAGGGATGTTTTTATGTGAATAACTTTCTCCAAACTAAAATTTACAGGTCTGCCATTACATTACTTTTCCCAAATATGTATGTTTTATATTTTCTGAAGTCTTTAACATATTAAAATAAAATACATAGGAGTTCTAGTCACTTGTTCCTCAGACCGCCACAGCCGTCCTGCAGACTACCATCATGTACAATACTACAGTTATTCGCGATTACTTCAGTCCCCCCACCCCCCGCCTCACACACGCACACATAGGCAGAGACATGCAAACAAAATATGAATAAGTGTAACTGAAAAAATTCCACTTCAAGAACTGATTGTTGTGCGAAAACAATTACATCATATCTGGCGGTCTGAGACGGCTGCAGCGCTTCGAGGGGGTGCTATAAAGTCCGCGGTCCGCCTCTAAAATAAACTATCAAAGACAACTTCACCCAACATTTTTGGGATCTCTCAATCAACACAAAGAGATAAAGTTAAATAACTCGGTAGTTCAGCAGTTATTATTGTCCGACTGTTTTCTGTCAGACGGACGGTGCTTTGCTGCTCTGCAGTTACTCCCGTGGTAACACACTATTCTCTATTCTCGTCACGCTTTCATGCAATAAAACTAGACTGAATTTAGTTTGAGTTTTTTTCTCACACACATACGCTTCGACTATAACTGACTGTTCTCATATCGATTTTTTTCAGCAGCTTTGTCTCAAATCATTCAGACGCGTCGGGAGCTACTACGAGCCAGCAGAGCTGCCGCTGATTACATTTTTACGGTATTCTGCTCATAGTAACGTTACTAGTAGTTGTGACATGCAGAGGACTGGGATGTTTATTACAATTTCAGGAGTTTCCAACGTACCTTTGACACATTCGTCCACACTGGAGCTTCTCCACACGAGAAAATGTATCTCTCCACCGTGTTTGAGGACCTTGCAAAAAGTTTCAGCTTCTGATTGGCTTTGTGTCTATGTGCTTGGATTGCGTAATCAAGATGGTGCTGTGAGCGGGGCAGTGCTGGAGACAGAGAAGCGCAGCTGCATCCGAGCCAAAATAATTTAGTTTTAAATCGGCCCGTCGGATTAAAAAAAGGCCGATGCCGATATACGTAAAAATGCCAAATATCGGCGCCGATAATCGGTCCGGCCGATAATTGGTCGATCCCTAATCAAGATTTGGGGGTCAGTTTTATACCAGCATTTTGTAATTGTTTTTTTTTTTTACAGGCAATCAATAGTATTTTACAGAGATAGCTGTCTTTTTTAGTCACAACTTCATCATTTAGAAAACAAAAGTAAAGGGTCATTACATCATTTGGTATTGTGTATCCCAGAATCGTACCAATAGTCGCACAAATCTTAATCCAAAAAGGTTGAATTTTAGGGCATAACCAGAATATATGGGTGTGATCAGCATCCATGTTACCGCACTGCCTCCAACAATACACTGGTACCTGAGAGAATTTGCTTTTTATGCAAGGAGTAATAAAAAACGAATCAAATTTTTCCTGCCAAATATTCTCCACTTTTTTGAACTTGTAGATGAATGCTGTGCATTCCACATGGAGCGCCAAACATCCTCTGATATTTCTATATTTAATTCTTTCTCCCATTTCACTTTGATGTAGTCGGTGTTATTCTTGCACTGGATCTGTAGGCCCTGGTAGATTTTAGAAATTATTTTCCTATTTTCCTTTTTATAGGCCTCAATCAGTACATGTGTCACTGAATTACCCTGTCTTGATAGAGCTGGTTTGATTCTTTTATCATAGTAATCTCTCATTTGCAGGTATCAAAAGAAGTCTTTGTTTTCTAGTCCAAATTCCTTCTTTAACTCTCCAAAACTTTTAAAGAGTCCTTTGTGAGTTAGCGTGCATGCTGCTGTAATACCCCTGTCCCACCATCGTTTGAATTCACTATCTGTGATTCCCGGTTCAAATCTGGGATCAAGAGAGGGCCAGGTTAGTTGTTTAATGTCTCCCTCCATGTTGTGTTCTCTTACCATCTTGCTCCAGATAGCTATTGATTGTTTGACAATTTCGTTTTTGCTCTGTTGAGCTGACTTATTTCTTATTTCTTATATTCTTCTAATAATGTTTGTATGTGAAAAGTTTCCATCTTGCCTGATACTGAGGGCAACATGCACAAACCAAGAATTTTACTTGAGCTGCATAGAAATAATGTTTCAGATTAGGTAAGGACAACCCCCCCCTGTTCTTTTTGTAACTGAAGTGTCTTATATCTAATCCTTGGTCTCTTTCCAGCCCAAATAAATCTAGATATGAGTTTATCCCAGTATCTGAATTGTGTTTCTGGAATAGAATATGGGATAGATTGGAAAAGGTGCAGTAATCTTGGCAGCACATTCATTTTTATAATTTCAATTCGTGTCTCAAAATCCGTGTGAAAGGCTGACCATCGTTCGAAATCTGTCTTTATGTTATTAGTAGTGGCATTATAATTTAATTCGTACGTTTTCAGGAGATCTTTTGCTAAAACCACTCCCAAATACTTGATAGCCTTCAAATTCCATTTGATTTTTTATCTCTTTCACACGCTACAGGAACAGCTTCGTCCCTGCTGCTGTCTCTCTTTTAAACAAATCTTAACGTATTTTATTTATTGATGTGGTCTATCCTGCTTTTAATTTATTTTAATTTATTTATCTATATTTATGAGAAACCCTGACCTTGGTTTTTACTTCTATTTATTGTTCTTGGCCTTGTGGGCAAATCTACTTTTATCCTGTTCAGTGAGCATTGTGAGTACCTGCCATGTCTGTCTTGTGCTGTTGTAAGACCTGTTCAATGTTTTTTGTCCTGTGTTTAATTGGTAAAGCTTGTGTGTGAGATGCCTTCTCCAACTGCAAAACAAATCTACCTAAGGGTATTAATAAAGTCAACTGAACTGAACTGAACTTCTCTAATTTCCCAGTTTGGAAAATAATTCAGAGTAAGAATTTGAGTCTTTGCTATTTTTTCTTTATAGCCTGAGTATTTACCATATTTTTCTAATAAAGACATCAACATGGGAAAGGTTTTGTGTGGGTTTTGGAGGGCCAAAATGACATCATCAGCAAAGAGCCCAATGAGATGTTCCTGCTCTCCTATACGAATTCATGCTCAGGGTCTCTGTAAAGCGCCTAGAGACAATTGTCATTGTAACAGACGCTATATAAATAAAATTGAATTGAATTGAATTGAATTCCTTTTAGGTCATTACTTTGTCTAAGCAATTGTGCCAGCGGCTCAATGAAAATTGCAAAAAGAGTAGGGCTAAGGCAGCAACCCTGGCGAGTTCCACGTTGTAGGACAAATCTATCAGTAAGGTTTCCATTAATCTTTATCCTCGCCGTAGGCTCCTGGTAGAGGCCTTGTATGCACTGTATACATTTTTCTTGGAATTCCAGTCTCCCCAAAACTTGATACAAGAATTTCCAATTAACACAGTCAAAAGTCTTTTCTGCATCAAGGCTCGCCAGTACAGCTCGCAGGCCCTGTTTTTCCATCTGCTCTACTATGTGAAGTACTCGTCTAATATTATCTTGGCCTTGTCTGCCTGTTATAAAGCCTGACTGATCCACATCTATCAAGTCAGGCATATAATGCTCGAGTCTCTTAGAGATTATTGAGGTAAAGATCTTATAGTCAACATTTAAAATCGAAATTGGTCTATACGATTTGCAAAGTTCCTTATTTTTCCCTTCCTTTGGTATAACTGAGATTAAAGCCTCTTTCCAAGAGGGAGGCAGTTTGCCCTCTGACAGTCAGATTGAAAGAATCCAAGAGTAGTGGGGTTAATTCCTCTCTGAATGTTTTATACCACTCACTGGGGAATCCGTCACTACCTGGCGTTTTATTTGATTTGAGCCTGCTAATTGCAGCATCTAGTTCTTTTTTAGTTATACGTGAAATTCGTTTTTTATTTTGCTCTTCCCCAATGGATGGTAGATTCAAAGAATCAAGGAATTCCTTCATCTCATATTCTTCTTTTGCTGTGTGTTGGGTATATAGGTTTTCATAGTAATGTTTAAAAACTCTTTCAATTTCCTCAGGTTCAAACAGGAGCTGTTTTGTTTGGGGTCTCTAATTTTATGCATTGTGTGAGAAGTTTGCTGGGCCTTTAGTCTTTTGGCCAAAAATTTAGTTGATTTGAGGCCTGATTCATAGAAGGTCTGTTTAGTGAATTTTAGTTTTTTCTCAACTTCTAATCTTAAAATGTCATCTATTTCCCTTCTGACACTGGCTATTTGTTGTAAGATTGTATTATCCTTGTTACATTTATGTTGGTGTTCCAGTGTTAATAATTGCTTTACCAACTTCTTGTATCTTTTCTCTCTGATCTTTTTCTGATAGGCTGCCCTTGCTATTAATTTCCCTCTCATAACCGCTTTAACTGTATCCCACAGTATGGTAGAGTCCACGGGGCTCTCTATGTTCTCGTCTATACAGCCTCTGATCTCCTTTTTAACCTCCTCCTGTGTTTTAAGGTTATTTAGTATACCCACATTTAGTCTCCAAAGTGAGTTTCTTTCCCTTCTATTCAGACAAATAACAAGGTAATTGATACTGTGATCAGACAAGTCAGTTATTCCTATTCTACATTCCTCTATTCTGTATCTATCTGTTATGTTCATGAAGAAATAGTCTATCCTGGAGTACTCTGAGTGCGGAGCTGAAAAATGTGTGTCGTCCCTCTAAAGTGGATGGAGGTCTCTCCAAACACCAAACATCCCTAGTTCGGTTAGAGAGGTGTTGACAATTTTTTGAAAGGCGGGTCTTACCTCTCTTGCTATTAGTTGTGTCAAGTTAAGCATTTAAAATCATATTGAAATCACCTGCACATACTAGAATTCCTTCATTTTCCACAGCTATGATCTCAAACAGTGACTTCAAAAATGCTTGATCGGAGTTAGGAGGAACATAGACATTGACCAAAGTAACTACCGGTAAGTTATTATCCAGTTTCCCTTTTACTATTACATATCTCCCTTCTTTGTCATTTATTTCTTTATTAACTTCAAAGTTTATAGAATTGGAGATTAATATCGCAACTCCTCTCTTTCGAGCTTTCTTAAAGGAGCTAAAAAAGCCATTTCTAAACCCAAATTTTTTCAATTTGTCATGCTCTTGTTGAGAGAGATGTGTTTCCTGTAGATATACCACCTGTGTTTTCTCTTTTCTCATTTTTGTCATTACTTTTGCTCTTTTAACTGGATTATTCAAGCCATTTACATTTAAGGACGGAATTTTTAAATTGTTCCAGTGCATCACTTCTTAGAGTACAGACAAAAGAGACATTTATAGATTCCCCACGAACAGTGCCAGAACTGTGGCATAAAAAAAAGAAAAAACAATTAGTAGAACTTCCATAAATCAATGTTCATGTAAATACTGAGCACCATTACAGTAGAAGGAAACAAAAAGGCGCTTGGAACGTTATTGGGTTGTGATAGAGAAAACACACTTCTGCAGCTGTGTTTTATAGAAGTCAGCCCTCATCCCAACAGCTGAACATACACTATATTGCCAAAAGTATTTGCTCACCCATCCAAATTATTGGAATCAGGTGTTCCAATCACTTCCATGTCCACAGGTGTATAAGATAAAGCACCTAGACATGCAGACTGTTTCTAGAAACATCTGTGAAAGAATGGGTCTCTTTCAGGAGCTCAGTGAATTCCAGCGTGGAACTGTGATAGGACGCCACCTGTACAACAAATCCAGTTGTGAATTGTCCTCGCTCCTAAATATTCCACAGTCAACTGTCAGCTGTATTATCAGGAAATGGAAGTGTTTGGGAACGACAGCAACTCAGCCATGAAGTGGTAGGACACGTAAACTGACGGAGCGGGGTCAGACGATGCTGGAGCTTATAGTACAAAGACGTCACCAACTTATCAACCTTTTGATCATTCATATCAACCTTTTGGGATGATATATGAACAGTGTACGACGAAGATACCAACACTTCCACTTTTCAATCAAATATTCTTTCTACTATGTCACTGTTTGAATCCAAATTAGATATTTTTAAACAAATGTCCTGCAAATACCTTTTTTATTCATAAATCTAAATCACTAAACCTGTCTTCACTGATTTGTGAAGGGACATGGAATGTAATTTTTTTTTTTATCAAAACATCATACCTGTCAAGTTTTGAATTTTAAAATAAGGGAAATTTCCTGCCACCCGCCGTGGCAGCAGTCCCACCATCCCAACCAAGCTCCAGTATCTCTTACATTTTTGATGTACAAAAAAGCTAAAATCACAGCTACACTACCTCCTGAACTTCAGCCAGCTCTTGTTTCCTGTGTGCCATTATTGGACAAACTGATCAATCCAGGTGTGTCTGACCATTGCTGTGAGGTCAGACACACCTGGATTAATCAGTTTGTTAAATAATGGCACACAGGAAACAAAGCAGCTGCCTAAAGTACAGGAAGTAGTGCAGCTGTGCATAAAGCAACTTTGACATAATGTGAACATTCATTACAGCCTAAATGAAATCACAAAGGGGGTATATATGAAGAGGATTTACTTGAAGGGATTTGCATATTTTTTGTTCATTTAACATTGCTTGTATTTACATTTACATTTGATTTTCATTCCACACATTGTTTTCATTTCATATTGCTCTTCTTTCAGTTTTTCATCTAAATTCACGTGACTTTTCTTTACTCTTTTAATGACTTGTACTCATTTGTTGCAGACTTTGCATTCTTTATGACTGTTTTGTAAGGAGTGTATTTATGGACTGGTCCAGAGTAGTTTATTTTACATGAGAGAAGAGCGCAAACAGTTCTGTTGTCTAACGACATCCTATTCTCTGTATCAATCTTTTTTTTTTCTTCATGTGCTGTCACTCATCGGATGTCACAAACTAACCTCGCGACATCTACCACCTACAGTACCTGTAGTAGCTACTGCTGTGGCAGTTATCGCGAGACAAGTGAAATCTCAGATTGGGAATGTTTTTTTTTTTTTCGTTTGTTTGTTTGTTTTGTTTTTACTTTTTTCCCTCATTGATTTCATTTTCCAGAGGGGTATACTACGAAGCAAGTTCGACACAGCCAGGCTTTCTTTGGGTGAGCTGGCTTAACAAACCTGAAACTCGCGATCAGAGATAACTGGTACCACGACGGTGGTTATCAACTATCTTTGTTAACCGCGGCTTTCTGCTTTCTGCTCTGTGCGCGTTCACACGAAAGGGGGCGTTTGACGCGTCATTTGACGCCTCTTCCGGATAAAATGGATAGATGGCGGTCCGTATATTTCAGTCAGGAGGAGCAGGTTTTAATAATGCAGGGCTATGAGGATTTCAAAGAAATCTTTACGGCCAAAAGCAATACTGTTGGTGCGAATAAAGCCAGAGAGGAGTGCTGGCAAAAATTGCAGATCGTGTAAATTCGTAATGTGACAGTGTGAGGTCCTGTCACTGACCTCCGATTGATCACGTGTCCTGGCTACATGGCTCAGGGGATATGCCTTTGGCTGACTGGCAATTATGCGTGATTTTCACCCGGGAGTCTGGGGATCAAACCCCGCCCGGGTCCTCTGTAGTGTCTCTTGCCACAGTAAATTATATTTATTTCACCACTTAATACACCTTAATTAATCTCCCTCCCTCTTTTAGAGCGCTTAAACTTTAAACTTAATGCAGCAGATTTAAACATTATGTAGGTCTGACTGTCCCATTATGGATGATAAATAAAAATCACTTTAGTTTTTTGCTAAATCTATGTGAAATTAATTTAAGATTTAATATTATCTGTGATACCAATATACGTTCACCGGCCACTTTAATAGGTACCCTATCACCCTGGGGAATCTATGAATTATATTACAACATTTCACATGAAATTCCACGTCACACTGATTATCAATATAATGGACTATTAATTTATGTTACCTGCAATTTAGTAAAACGCTTCTTTTACTTGAAGCGTGGGCAGATGGCCAGGGAATACTACAAACATATTCAGCAGTTTAGTAAGAGCAAGTACAACCTTTATTCCAGTATTCTGGCTCAGATTTTCTGCATCACCAACTAAATGCATGTAGGTTCCCGCGGCAAAGAAACACAAAGAAACGCACACCGTTTGCGCTACTGTGAGCGCACGGCTGCGTTTGGTGGCGCTGCCAATATATGGCTCTAGTAGATTACAAATGTAACGTATTCCCTCAGCTGGAAATCTCTAGCGTTCATAGAGAATATGGTCATGGGAAGCCAGCGGATCAGTCCGGTCTCTGAATACTCTCCCTCCATTGCACAATCCTGGCGCTCAGGTCAACGGGATTGGGTGAAAGTGAAAGGGCGGCGCTTTTTAGAGCCGATTTGAGCCTAAAACTCTGCACATAACCTGCTCCGGACCAGGTTAAGATTGCAGAGTAAGTTACCATGGTGATCTAGCCAGGTTGAAAGAGAGCCACCTTCGTGGTACCGGAAATCCTGGTTTTAGACTCAACATACCTCGCTAACCCTCTAATCTCGCTTCGTAGTATACAAAATATATAAAATATATAAAATTTATATATAAAATATATAAAAAATGCCCCTTTGAAGGCCAAGTGGCCTTGTCCCTCAAATCACGAAATTCCAGGCCTGTCTAACCCTGTCAAAAACTTCAGAGTATCTTCCTTTTGGGAAGAGGATGTGGATGTGTACAATTCCACATAAAAATTTCTAAAGGCCTCATTTATGTCCAGTGATGATATCACAAGTCTCCCACTTTAAGACTGAACAGCAGATATCGTAGCTACGGACTCCTGTTTCTTAATATATCGTGCCAAGAGTTTGCCAGCTTTGTCCCCGGACTCAAAGTGCCTTTGTCTCACCCTGAAGAGACCAAACTCAATCTTCTGTGATATTATCCAATTATATTCATATTTAAGCTGTGTGACTATTTTTAAGTTGTGGGGGGGGGGGGGGGGGGGGGTAGTTTTGCTTTAATAAGTCTTCTGCCTCTTTCACTTTGGCGGGTTAGCCTTCAACCAGGTGTCAAACTCCTCCAGAAAGCCGAGTCGCCCCTCCAGATCGGTAATCCTTGTCACCAGGGTTGTTAACTTCTCCTCCATCGGTGAAGTGCCTTTGCGTATTTCCCCCAAGCTCTGCAGCTCTCCAGATATTTATTTCAGGACCGAGAAAATATTTGCAATATCCTCCACCACGTTGCCTTGTGAACTGGCACCGACTTCTGCCTGACACTCTGGTGAATTAGCATCACTGCTAACACGGGCAGCTGGTGTGGCACTGATGTTTTTAGGATTCTGTCACCCTGAGCTTTTTGGCTTGTCCGACATTGTTTCCCAAATGCTCTGTCAAATGTCTTTATGAGTTTTTGCAAGGAAATGTCTACTATTTATGTGTTGATGTATAAATATATAATCTGCCATGGCAGAGCTCCTTAGTTAGCCATCTTCTTTACTGCTTCCGGGACCCCTCTAGCTTTATTCTCTTGATTGTTGGATAAAAGTATGGCTCCAGTCTTTATTTATTGGTGACCGATAAATAAAATAACGTCCAACATAGCCAATGGGCTAGCTAGGGTTGCCATCTGTCCCGTAAAATACGGAATTGTCCTTTATTTGAAAAAAAATGTTGCGTCCCGTATTGAACTAATACGGGACGCGATTTGTCCCGTATTTTCATTAACGCCCCATACACACGTCTGTCACACACACATCAACACTAAATTTAACAATAATGAACAAAATAAAATACAGGAAACATTAAGTCCAGCAAAATCTTTGTGGCGGGACAACAGGACCTGCTGCGCTCTGTGCCCATATCTTTATATGTGTGTGCCAGTCATCTTGTCACTCAGTGCCTGCCCCCTCCCCACGCTATCACGGTTGTCTAGTTACCACAGACGCCGGTGCTGCGCTGCTACCCACGCATTTTAAAAATGTCTACCCCATAGGGTTGCCACCCGTCCTGTAAAATACGGAATTGTCCTTTATTTTCATGTCTGGAAGGTGGCAACCCTAGGGCTAGCTGTCATAATTTTAGCTACTTAGCTTATGTGGTTGCATCTAAGCAGCATACTGACTTCTATGCTAACAGAGCATAGTCATATTTTTAAGAGAATATGTTTGGTTGAGCTTGTGTGTTGTGTTAATAAAGCCTACCCAAGTACAGCAAAAATGGTGCTGTTTTTATTTACTAGGTGGCAGTAATGCATTGCATTTGGGGCAGAAACAGCCACTTCTGGAAAAGAAAGCGACAAGCCAAAACATGCAAAACAGATCATATATTTTACATCATTTTCCACCTAAACCATGGCGTACTACTGCAAACTGCAGAGAAGAAACTACACATCTATCCCTTTGTGGATGATATGGGTAAGGTGGCTGAAAGATCTCTCTGAATATGGAAGATACTGATTCAGTGTCGAAGGATGGACAAAATGGGAAAGAATGCCAACTACACAAGAAATGCCAGGCTATGTTCCCTTCATTTTGACAAGGAAAAGATCAGCACTGACAGCTGCACGAGTGGTGATACTATCTACTTTGTCTGAACTAACTGGAGGGAGCCACTAGTGCGAGGAAGACTGGAAAGGCACAGATCTGCAAAGCCCCGGGTGAGTATGTGTGCTGCCTCCTTACACATCATGTTCCCCGGTACTCGGGTAGCCTCAGTTGTGCTAACAGACCACCGTGACTGGCTATGGGTTGGTCTGGAAGAGTCTGAGGATGATTAGCAGGTGTGCTAACGGAGCATCAGCTAAACACAGCAGTCATTTCTGATGTTGCCACGGAAACAAAATTTAAAATTGGATGTCCCGCTATTGATATTCACCAGCAGCTCATTTCAGGACCCTTCCAAGAGAAAGTATGCATTTTGGCAGCAGTAGACTTGCCTGACTGCAACGCGAGTATGCGGGGATAGACTGCAGATGACGGGCGGGTCAAGCAGAGTTCTGATAGTCTTCGTTTCAGCTCTGGTCGCACTCGTTTAACATGATGTCTCGGTTGCGATTCTTGACATGATGACATTTGAACAGATTTGATCAGAATGAAAGAAAGTAATATTAATTATCATCCTAGGCTAACATAAGCTACGTTAGCCAAGCTAAAATGGCAAATTCTAACTGAACCAAAGTGGATGTGTTCCAGGTGGCTCCTCAGCGCTGCTCCTTTTGCAACATGGTACCATGCAGTATGAGGAAAAAGAGGCTTCAAACTCACTCCAGGTGACGTCAATTCAATTCAATTCAATTTTATTTATATAGCGTCTGTTACAATGACAATTGTCTCTAGGCGCTTTACAGAGACCCAGAGCATGACCCCCGAGCAAATATCATCAACTAAGATTATATAAATAAATCCAATCAATGATAATGGCAGGTAAAAAACTCCCACGTAGGGAGAAAAAAAAAACCTTTATACCAAACAGTGGCAAGGAAAAACTCCACTTTAAGAGGAAGAAACCTTGAGCAGGACCTTGCTCATATAGGGGGACCTTCCTGCCGAAGGCCAGCCGGGTAGAGAAAGAAAAGAGGGGAGACAGGACAGAGAGAGGATGTAGGGCAGAGAGAAGATGGAGGACAGAAAGAGGATGTAGGACAGAGAGAGGAGAGCACAGAAAAAGTAAAAAATAATAATAAAGAAGTAGTGGAATTGTTGTAGGGTGAATGCAAGCGGGCTATGGAGGGTCACAGGAGGTTTGTCCAAAAATTATACTATACTCCCAACCCACTCACTCCTCACAATAATTAGTATATTGATTTATGTCAACCACACATAAACATCTATGAAACTAGCTTACAGGGCTACAGTGAACATTATGGTGACTAAGATACCCAAGAAAGTAATGATGTAAGAGAAAACGAGAGGGTGACCAAGCAAGAGATCAAACAAGAGTAAGGGCCAATTCCAATTCCTCCCTTAACCCTCAATCTCAACCCTCGCCCTTAACCCTCAATTTTTGGCCCTCAATCTTAACCCTCGAAAGTAAGTGTGATGGTTATCTTGTGACTTAGAAATGGGACACCCCTCGAGTGCAGTTACGTCATCAGACTGAAATGTATCAGAGCCCGTGTTGTCTCTGTATTTCCTGAAATTACACAGGGATAACATTGAAAAGAGCGCTTTATATTCTCTAAAAAATATTAGCAAATAACACAATAGAGGATTCATTATTCAGTCCATCGTCGCTACACAACAAGGTATACAAGTAACGTGAAGCCGCCTGGGACCGCCGACGGGACCCGGACCGCTGACGAGACCGGGACCGCTGACGGGACCGGGACGGCGGAACGGGACCACCGACGAGTACAAGTAACGTGAAGCCGACCTGGACCGCTAACGGGACGCGGACCGCTGACGGGACCGGGACCGCTGACGGGACCGGGACCGCCACGGTCGGCGGACCGGTCCCGTTGGCGGTCCGGGTCGGCTTCACATTACTTTGTTGTGTAGCGACGGAGGACTGAATAATGTACCGGGACCACCGACGAGTACAACGTGAAGCCGACGGGACCGCCGGTCCAGCAGCAAACATCGTAAAGTAAAAAAACAAATGTTACGCAACAACGATGTTAATCCATGAAAAAAGTCTCAAACAAACACAATAAAATGGTTTCGTAACATTTATATCTTTAAGATATACGAAGATACTTACGTTTGTAACTATCTTCTGGATAGCCCTTACTTCCAAGGGTGGTGTCGGAAAATCTCAATTTTGAGGGCGATACAGCCCTTAAACTCGTCCCTCAACTTGATGTCCCTTAGAATTGGGACAGCACTTGCCCTTAGCGGGAACGCGCATTTTTGAGATTGAGGGTTGAGATTGAGGGTTAAGGGAGGAATTGGAATTCACCCTAAATCTCAGACATTGTGGTAAAAAAAAAAAAGAAAATTAAGCTTCACCCCTTTAGGGGTGAGCTAATAACTTCAAAAGCCCCTTTGTGTTGCTTTAATTTGTGCTGCTTTAATCATTTTAGCATCAAGGCAGGGATGTCAATTTTCCGCGGATCCGCGGATTTCAGAGTTTTTCCAGGGGTGTACCCTCCACAAACCTCCGACTCGGCCGAGCAAGAGATGATCCGATGATCGGACCCAGCAGACTGTGGTCTGCGTGACGTGAATTCTCGATCACGATTGGTTGATTGAGACCAGGGTATGCGCACTGAGCCTTTGGTCCGGCTGACGTCACTATCTGTGTTGTTGACATATGAAGAGTTGGGGAATCCAACAAAATCCGAGTCATCAGCTGCCATCACAGCTGAATCAATGGTCAAAGTAAAGCCCGAAGCACATATTTTCTGATATTACTTCTCCCTTTCTTGTTTGGATGGATGAAAACACTAGAATTTCGATGTGAAATGAGGTGAAAAAAAATCACACTGCGACCGGCGAATCACTATGAACCTTGGTTGTCAAATACTTAAAAAATGAGTAATTATGTTGCCAGATCTATCAAATGGCCGATATCAGGTCAATTTCCATCAAATTGTTGCGATGAAAGAACTACCAGCAGTAATAATGAATCTATGACTTATATCAGTGGTTCCCAAACTTTTAATCCTGCGTACCACCTGAGAAACTGTTCAGCTCTTTGAGTACCACCATGATGACCAATTTTAAAATATATACCTTCTCAACTAGCTTTTAATTCACAGGAGAGATGTTTATTTTATTATTCAAAATGTTTATTTAAAATTTTCTCTCACAAACCACTTCAGAGTTTTTCCCAATTTCATGTTGACATCCCTGCATGATATTTAAATATTTATTAAAGCTTTGT
This sequence comes from Hirundichthys speculiger, assembly GCA_018398805.1. Taxonomy (NCBI): domain Eukaryota; kingdom Metazoa; phylum Chordata; class Actinopteri; order Beloniformes; family Exocoetidae; genus Hirundichthys; species Hirundichthys speculiger. The sequence continues at coordinate 32,695 of JAGFBZ010000564.1, forward strand.
AACTTCCATAACTAGATACTTCCCTTAATAATATGAATAATATTGTACTCATTTAACCCCTAAAACTGTCTACCTTTTTTTTAACTCTGTTAAAAAATAATGCATTCAACAACAACAGAATTTGAAAGGAATATTATTTAAGTAAGGTTAGTATAATAAATTTATGTCATTAATATCAAAATAACAGTTGTGACATATTTAGTTTTCACAGCTGGAACTCTGGAACTGAAAATTTGATGTACAAAAGTAAAGAAAAATGTGCATGTCAGTACAGAGTATAAAACAATGCTTTAGCCAAATGTAACAGAAAAGTAATTCATTATTTTATTTGTATTTGGTGATCAGCTCCCTCATTGTCACCAAAGCATTTCATGTTGTCATCTAACAGTTACTCTGAGTTTTCCGTTGGGTGTCTGGTGAGTGGGTATTTCAACAAAATGTCATTGCTATTTACATCACAGGGCTATTCTAGATTATAGCCAAATTATTCTCTTTGAAAACTAAAAAAAAAAAAAAAAATGTGGGACTGAGTTCTTCATTTTGTATTTGCTCTGTACATTTTTCCCTTTTCCTCTACATGAATGAGGGCTTTCCAAATCAATAAGAGCTGACAACAGTGTCATATCAAAGTTGATACATTTATAATGCATATGCTATATATTTTTAGTTTCTATAATGCAGATTATATACAAAATATATAATTAATCCAAACAGTTATTACAATACATCAACTACCAAGCATCAGTCAGCACGTATGTCCTCTCATGGCAACGAGGAACAGAAAGTGCCAAGTGTCTTTGTGATTTTTCAAAATCAAATTGTTCCCATCATTTATCACAAACCAGTGCGGAAAATGTACAGGAACAGAAAAGCTATCTTTTTACATTTAAGAAGATAAAAATAAATCACCTCTCCTAGAGTTATTTCACTTTATTTTATGAGTTCTACCTGGCAACTGTTCATTTTTTATTATCTGGGATATTTAAAAGCATATGGCAGCTTTGGATCCACTGCAACAAATGGCATCCAGATTTCCTTCCGTGCACTCTTATTCAATTGAAAACCATTTAGTTGCTACCAGAAAATGTATAAAGAATGTAAATCTTATAAAGAGCAATTGCAAATGGAAATCTTGCCATTTTACAATGTTACTGAGCATTTCTGAGGTTGTACAGAGAAAAATATGTTGAGTATTAAGGTTTTGTTTATGAGAAAAAAATAAAAATACAGAAAGATAAAGTGGCAGCCACTAAAATAACAGCAAACAGCAGTAAGAGCACAAAGATGTGACTACGCTGGCAGAGGGGCTGGTACGCAGGGCCGGGCTGCTCCTCGTCAGCAGAGAACAGAGCTAGAGAGGTGCTGTCGGCGCTGCTCAGTGGGTCGGCATACTGTGGCCCATGAGGCTCCACCATCCAACGCAGCACGTTGACTTTCATCTCCATGTCATCGATCATGTGGTCAATTTGACTGATCTCCTTCTCCAGGGTGCAGCGTTCCTCGCTCTCCAGGCCGTCAGGGAGGGTTGGTGCCCGAGTTTCGTTCAAGTCTGGCAAACTGAGTGCTCGGGCTGCTACTTCACTGCCTCCACCTGAAAAATTTACATTAAACCAGTCCACATGTAACTTTGATTCGGTGGCAGAAACTTACTTTGGTGCCATTTTATCTTAAAACCAACATCATTCCATGAATGGTCTAAATTCATCTTGCGGGGTACCTGACTATTTGGATCAAAGCTCACTAATTTCATTGTTTGTGAGGGAATGAATTATTAAACTTAGTTTAAATAATTTAATAGAGGAAAATTTGTAAAATTTTATAAAAGAATCCATTGTGAGAGCAGCTAACCATGGAATATATTAAAAAAAAAAAAAAAATAAGGAGATCCAGAAATAACAGACAGTCTTTCAAGTCTCAGATATTGTAGAGTTTGAGGAAAGTAATAGAAAAATGAAGTACAAAACATGACACAGTGCTGGGCTACAAGTCATCCACATAAACCATCACTGTCATTTTTAGCACATTCCCAGTTTTGGTTGTCAGTACTTTATTTTCCATCATGCAAGAAGTCTCCACTTCTATTTCCTGTGCAGCTTCAAACAAAGCTTTGCTAACTTCCCTTTATCCAATCGAAACAAGGGATGGATATGCCACCATTCCATCACAGGAGCACATGTAGACTTTGGTCAACTGTACTGTTGAGATTTTTAAAACCATAATTTCCAGAGCAATCCCTAACAGTAATTATTTTCAGTGAAGTAGCACTGAGACACTAAATAATCTCTGAAGACTATGAAGAAGTGTAAGGTTAAACCTTTTTTGAGGCATTTCACTGGTATCCTTTGCTCGGTTAATATACCTCCTGAAGTGCGATGTGTGAGTACAATACTACATGCAGGGCTATCAGTTACCTTGTAGGCCAGTTTGCACCAATGATGTTGTGTTAGCCAGCGAGAAAGTGTCACCGATGTTGAAAACCTTGCACATGTCTACATGCAGGAGCTCTAGACTGGAGGAGAAGGCCACCCAGAGGAGCTCCATCTCCTTACGCTGGGCCTCAGGCAGGCTCTTGTCACGGAGATGTGATGTCAGGTGATGGCAGATGGCTACAGCCAAGTTCTGGGCCTTTTCTCTGGTTTGTCGCAACTCATCTCGCAGCTGCAAGCTGTCTGTGCAGCCACCAACACACGCGGCCAAATGCCGGTAGCATGCTACCACCTGTGTGGAAAAAAGTTTGACAGGCTTAGCTGAAATAAAATGAGCTTTCAAAGAAGAGGTCTTCTTTTCCATAGGTATGGATCTGCCCTTGCTGTCCAGATCACCTGATCAAGACCACTAATCTTAATCATGTATCTAACCTTCTGAGCAGCTACACACATTTGAATAAATCACCGACACACATCCAAACATGCACATGGAGTCAGTGTGCTAAAACAGAAAACTGGTGAAATCTTTGCGAGTTGTTGAAAGAATTTTGATTGACAAGCATTTCTAAAAACCTCTTTGAAACCTTGTCTCTGGAATGCAAAAAAAACAAAAAAAAACATAACTATAGATCTAGTTTCACGAGCTAAATCATTTGGTAACAGTATTTTATTAATAGCCATTAGCTTAACCTAGGCGGATTAACAGGTGTGGTTTCATTCATTAAAAATATTATATATAATCTCATTATCATTGATCTATTTCTAGATAAGCCAAAGCAACCTTGCGCACTCAGAGCTTAAGTGGCCCATTTTCCTGCTCGTAACAGATTTAATATCTCACTCTCTTTGGTACTGCTCCACTGTAAATGTATATTTCGTTTACTCACAGCCATACTCACAGTATATTTTGTGTATCTGCTCCCATTATTTTAATTTTTAATCACTTTTCACGTGGGTTTTTTTTTTGAGCACTGTCTGACTAAGCTGCTATGATTCATAGATATCCCCCGGTAATAAATTCATTCAGCACAACACATTTATATATATATATATAGATATATATATATATATATATATATATATATGATATATATATATATATATATATATATATATATATATATATATATATATATATATATATATATATATATATATATATATATATATATATATATATATATATGTATGTATTTGTGTTTTCAAAGTCTAAAGATGCAAAGAAAACTGTTTTGTACTATGCGTAGAGTAGAGATTGACAAAACTAAGCAACTACACACTGTTAATGGTCAACTGAAGTAAAAATGAATATTTTCTACCATCAAGGGAAAGATGCAGGGCATGGCACTGAGTAACACGCCAACCACAAAGATGCAGTGGACCGAGAAATTCTTTTCAATGAGAGTGCTTTTTTAGCTGCAAGGGGAAAGTATTTCAGTGCTTTTTTGTATACTCAGTTCAGAAGATATAATGGTGAAAAGGGATTTAATGGTGAAAAAAATTTTCAACTCTCCTGCAGTCCCTGTTGCGTTTGTTTCTTACTCTGAAGGACACATTTCCATGTCAAACTCTGGATATTACTGTGTTCTCTAATGTGACATTTCTAAAATGCAAAATAATGACAAGACCCTGTTAATCCCAGGGCAAAATGAATGCAACAGAATTACAGCACAGCACTGGCCAAACCTAAAATGGAATAAAAATGGGAAACCTGCAGCAGCTTACCTTTACTAAAGAATCCACCAAAGTCTTTCCATCTGCCAAAGCCTTGTCATTGCCAGCTGTGCCATCATCCCCAACTTTGTTATTTACAAGTGGCATGAGGATGATATGTCCAGAGTCTGAGACTCTGCCACAGCAGGCAAGATTTTGGCCCAACTGCCCTTCACTTCTGTGGCTGCCCCTGCTCCTCTCGTCTCCCTGGAAGATGCTTCATTCAGCGGCTGAGAGTTGAGAAAGGCTCAGTCCCAGGGCAGCATGTTGCACTGTAATGTTCCCCTCACGCAACTAAATTACCTTTAAAAGTGAAAAACATTCTTTAGAGGCCAAATCAGGAAAGTCAAAGTAATAAAAAAGTATAAACTGGTGTAACTCCTAAGCAAGGTGCTAATCCACTGATTGACCCCTTTGCACTGACGCAGGCTAGGACGAAACCGCTAATCTCATTAACCATCACTGAGACCCATGAGATAGAGCAGCTGGCTGTGTAGCACAACAGCCCCTTCGCTCTGAGGAGGCTGGGCTCTGTTACTTTAAGTACTCCACATCCACTATACACCTCTTTTAAAAAAAAAAAACACACACACACACACTACAGAAAATAACCCATTAGTCCAAGGGGATGGTTTTACATACATCAGTTGAGAATTATCAAAATAATATTAGTATCAACCTTAACACTGTTGTGCATTTATTACTTAGGCCATCGATCAGTTTCCTCCAGCGTAACCGGTTCTGGGCTCTCCTCCTTAGCTCGGTCCAATCCAATCCTGCCTCCCTCATCTCCTTCTCTAGGTCTCTCCTCCAGCTATTCCTTGGTCTGCCTCTCTTTTTTTTACCCTGGGGGTTCCACATGAGGGCCTGGCGTGTGATATTACTTGCTGGCTTACGCAGAGGAAATTTAGCCTAGATAAAGAGGAAATGATAAAGAGGAAATTTAGCCTAGAAAGAGGAAATGGGGCTGGATAGGCCATAGCCTATCCAGCCCCATTTCCTCTTTCTGATCTGCAGTTCCACTGGTTCCTCGTTCGCCCGTTCCCATTGCTCTTCATTTTTGACTTTGTCCCTCCAGTTTATCTTGAGGATACGCCTTAAACAGGTGTTAACAAAGGTCTGGAGCTTGCTCAGTGTTTTCTTTGTCATTCTCCAAGTCTCTGCACCATATAACAGGACAGACTTCAAGTTTGATCTAAAAACTGAAGAGGGTTTGTTTGGTTTTAAAATGCTTCTCTTGAGTGTAATGTTTGGTTATCTAGGCGAAATGGTACCCAAAAACTTTTCACAAACTCTAAAATGATAATTGGTTTTAGAAGTCGTATTTTTATGAATGTTTTTGTCCCAATTTTAATAAAATGTATTTGTATTTGTTGACATGTGCCATTCTCAGATTTTAGTCACTGGAGGAAGCTATCCATTTCAGCAAATGGTCTGTTCAGCAAATGACTTAGACTTAGACTTAGACTTAGACTTTCTTTATTGTCATTGCACAAAAAAACACACGGCAGTGATGTTTTTTGTCAACGAAATGTCGTTGCTTGGCTTTCCGTATTACAGCTTTAAAAATTACAAGACAGTACTGTAGTGCTACAGACCTAAAAAAACCTAAAGGTTGTAGTGAGTGCAGCGTAAGGAATAAATAGATAGATAAAACCAGGATGTAAAACAGCAGAATCCGGTGTAAACAGCAGGTTAAAGTGCAGTGCAGAGCTACGTAGCAGCAATAAAATATATATATATGAATATGAATATGACTATGGAATATACAAATATACAAATATTGCACAGAAATTGAGATTAAAAATATTGCACAGAATTTGAATTGAAAAATGTATTGTACAGAAAAAAATATATTTCAGAGATATTTACATAAGGGAAATTATGCGCCATTGTCCATGGGTTGGGGGTTTATTTGTCCATTGAGTAGTCTGATGGCCAGGGGGAAATAACTGTTTCTGAGTCTGGCTGTTCTGCAACGGATGCTGCGGAACCTTCTGCCAGACGGCAGGCGTGAGAACAGTCCATGTTGGGGGTAGGTGGGGTCAGAGAGGATCCGATGGGCTCTGGATAAGCAGCGGCTGTCTGCTATGTCCTTGATGGGCAGGAGTGGGGTCCCGATGATCTTCTCCGCTGTCCTCACCACTCTCTGCAGAGACTTCCAGTCTGAGGCCCTGCAGCTCCCAGACCAGACGGAGATGCAGCTGGTCAGCAGGCTCTCGATGGTCCCTCTGTAGAAGGTGGTTAGGATGGGAGGGGGGAGGGAAGCTCTCCTCATCCGTCGCAGAAAGTGCAGGCGCTGCTGCGCCTTCTTCGCCAGGGAGGAGGTGTGGAGTGACCAGCTGAGGTCATTGGTGATATGCATCCCCAGGTATTTGGTTGCGCTCACGACTCACGAATGGTTAGCTATTCAAGGTTTTGCAGTCTTAACCGTTTTCCTCAGACTTCTGCTAGTCGCACCCTTTCGAGGTGACGTGACCACTTCCCTGATGTTGGCAAGCAGGCCTCGCTTGGTCTTGTGCTGCACTGGGGACTTCTGGGAGAGTTTGGAAACTTGAGCCTTTAGTGAAGCATTCTCCGTGTCCTTTTCAATATTCTGTTGCATGAGTTCCTCTAAGTATTTTGGCTTTGGTGGGACAACAACAACAACAACAGCCTTTATAGCTTATACAGCAAATGAGAAGGAAAGTTTGTGACACTTCAGGTAGTTCTGTATATAAAATTCCTGCCCTATTATAACCTCACCTGATCGTCAGCCCTCTTCTGCAGAGCCTCCAGATCAGCTGATTTCTCCAGGAAGCTGTCTCTGACATCCTGGAGCTTTACAGTGAGCTCCATCAGCCTTTTCTCTAGAGACAAAATCAGCTGAAAACCAAATATTGACAGAATGATGTAAACCAGACTTAACCAATGTTTAACTGACGAGTCATGCTCTCGTTACTGTTGCTTATCCTCGCACATCCTCTCTATCAAACATTTTTCTTTGTGAAGTCGCTTGTATCGTTCGTGTCCTGTGTGGATAAAAAGAGCCAAATCTGTTGCTTTTTGAAAAAAGGTTATAAATATTAGGAACTTGATTCAATGAGGTCAGAAAAGAAAATGTGAACCTGCTTCATCTGCAGCTGTATATGGTTGAGTCTGGCATGACTGGTCCACTGTTGGAGGCACAGAAGGAGCTCTTCTGGGAGACAACAAGGCCTCCAACTCTGACGCTTTACGTCTGCGGGCCTTTGCAGTTTATGGGAGACAAAAAGTAACATTTTTATGATCAAAATATTCAATGAATGACAGCAATAAAAGTTTCAGAGTTCTCCAATAGATTGAAATTTTTGGCAACTCAATACATTAGAATCTGAGTTTTTTTTTTTTTTTTTAAACAAAAAAAATTGTCATTCTGGATCTTTCTCCTTCTTTACCTCCACTTTTTCCTGTTCTGCAGTGAACTCCTCAAGTGGCACATAATCATCTTCCAAATTGTTCTAAGCACATTGGTAAGCATGCTCTTTGATGGCATCTTTGTACATCTCAAAATGTTCTCCAGTTTTTCTTCGTAGCTCTCTTTCAGCTCTTCCATCTGTTGGCTTAACATATTAAATGTTCCCACTTCACACCAACACCTTGCTGGAACAAATGCTGATGCTTGAATGAATGACAAAGAGCTACATGCCTCACCAATCAAAATATTAAGTAAACATACATGCGGAGTTCTTTGCTCTCCATGAGCTGCTGCAACATAGCGTTGCCCATTTTCTTGCGTATTTCCATTTCTTGTACCAGGTTTTTCCTTCGTTCAGCCAGTAGTTTCGTTCGCAGAATCTCAGTCAGAGTCATGAGCTCCTGGGAATATTAGATGATAATAAATATCAGAAATGCAATGGACGCATAGTTGGGTATAGTGCATTCAGAGCCAAATAATGATCTAACTGGAAGTTTTTGTTAGACCTCCCTTTTGCAAAATGCCCATAAAGTGCATAATGTATGTCACTGTGACAGAGCAGCTGTCTGTGGCAGCAAAGACATGTCAGCCTCATCTTCTTCATCAAGCAGCTCCTCATCAGACAGGTGGCTCTCCAGGGCCTGGTTGTCAATGACAACATTCCTGAGCAGGGGTTTCCCATCTGGACCGACCAGACAGGGGGCCAGAGATTCCACAGACTTGTCTGGGATCACCTGCACCACCTAAAGAAAAGCACAGGTGGGATTAGTGCTTCACCAAGGTCCTGTCTGATTAATCCTACACCATCATGCACTCTGCCCAACCTGTTTGGCAACAGCTGAGAACTTCATGACATGCAGAGTCTCGTCATAGGTGGATGCACACTGGTTAATGTTGACCATCATTGAGGCTCTTCCTTTGCTGCAGAAAAAAGACTGGAAGAGCTTTGTGAGCTGCTTTCTCTGAAAGGAACGTAGCTGCTCTTCATTCTTGAGGGTAAAAAAAAGCACAGAGAGCCATCTGAATTGTCTTGGTCTACTACACCTACACAGGAGTTACCACATTTACCTCACAATACAGTCATGTAAAAAATGGTTTTTATTTTTGTCAAAACATTTACAAAATAAAGTTAAAATCCCATGACTGGGGTAAATCTTTGGATTATACAAATGCAACCTTGGACAAACTACAACAGCATCTTTCTTATCAGTTTTTGTTCACATCTCCTTCTGTAGGAGTTCAGAGGGTAAACTGCTGCAAATCATCAGCTGTTCATGAACTGATCAATCATCAATGGGTGGAGAAAAAAGTATCAGCACAAATGAAAGGAAAGGTGCACAAGATGGAGATGAGACCTTTGTTGTCTGGTTTAGAGACTGTGGCACTGAGGAAAAGACAGGAGGCAGAGTTGCAGATATCAGAGATTAAAATGTTGAGGTTCTCTTTGGGAGTGATGAAAAATGGGTCGGATCAGGAATGAGGACAGAGAGACAGCACATGTTAGATGTTCTGGAGAGAAAGTCAGAGAGACCAGACTGAGATGGTTTGGACATGAACAGAGGAGGGATAGTGAATGTATACACAAGGATGATGAGGTTGGAACTGCCAGACAGGAGACCTAGAGGAAGATCTAAGAGGAGATTTATGGATGTAGTGAAAGAGGACATGAAGTTAGTCTGTGTGAGAGAAGATGATGCAGAGAATAGTTAGATGGAGGCAGATGATTCACTGTGGTGACACCTGAAGGGAACAGCCAGCTATACTACAATGTTCCACAACCTGTGGAGCATTGTGCTATGGGGCAGATGAGACTAAAATTTATATATTTCTGACCTGAATGCACCATGTTTGGCTTTCACCAATCAGCATTCCAGCAGAAACATCTCATTCTTAAGTACGGCAACAGAGGGGTCTTGATCTGAATACATTTTTCAGCTGCAGGACCAGTCATTGATTCGTTCCTCTGTTTACCAGAGTATTCTAGAGTAGTGGTCTTCAGTCCAGGACCTCAGACCAACATCTTTTAGATGTTTCTCTGCTCACTCAGCCATCAGCTGGTCTTCCAGGTCTACTCAAGTCTGTCAATAACCCACTAACTCCAGCCACGTGTTTGAGCGGGAAAATATCTGTGAGCTGGAGGCCCTGACGACCTGGACTGAAGAGCACTGTTCTACCAAGAGGCAAATGTGAAGCCATTTGACAGCTTGGACTTATTGAAATTGGGTAATGCAGCAGTAGAATGAGATAAAAATAAAAAAAAATACATACACACACACACACACACACTCCAACAACAACAAATCAACTTCAGAATGGCTGAAAAGAATCAAGGTTCTAGCATTTTTTTCTTTTTGGCTTTATTGTTGGTAGATTGCAGTGGCATTATGAAAAAGAAAAGTGTGTTGATGTTCATCTGAGGTTGTATTTGCTTCTACTGAGACCCACTATGATCAGGCCATTCTTCTTGTATTCAGAGGGGGATTCACTTTTGCGTGTCTGTATAAATCAGTTCAAATCTTCAGCAGCTGGTGGTGAACTCATCCCCCCCTCAGTATCTGTCTTTCTGACTGTTGCAGTGATGCACTTTCCCAGAATGAGATGGGAACTGTTGATGTTTCCAGCCTCCTTCAGCCTCTCTCCAAACGTCTTTGTTTTGTTGCATCTTTCTGAACCAGCCAGGTCACAAAGAGAAAACCTGAGAGATGCATTTATATCTTAATTCCTGCATGTTCACAATGATCCATCTATACAGAGTTAGAGTTTCCAAATTCAGCAGTTTTTCACGTGAAAAATAAGTCACTAAATCATTTGAATATTCATGGAGCTGCAGATACTCACTCTGAGATCCTTCTAACTGTGCCTTCATCAATCTTCAATAACTTCATGGTGAATATGCTGTGGCTGTAAGAAACGATTACATGAGTTTTTAAGAAAAAAAAAAAACAGATCTCATTACCTCCTGCTTGATGACTTGGTCATCATGGTGGCTGCAGCACTTCTGTTTTTATTTCCAAATTGGAGCAGTTTGCAGGCTTCTCCCAGATTCTGGATGTTAATCCACCGGAGGTCTGAAACAAATCATGAATGCACTAGGGCTGAGCAAGTTAACGCGTTATTATTGTTATTAACGCCAACATTTATCGCGCGTTAACGCATGTTGCTCACATGCCTTTGTTTTTAAAAGTCTGTTACTGGCTGCTGCAGAACCGGATATATTGGCAGGTAAACTAAAGCTAAAACAGACATGGAGAACGGTAAAAATCAGTGAACTTTACAGTTCAGGTAGCAACTCAGGTAAAAATATTAACAATTCTGTCTGAAAAAAAAAAAACTGGACTACAACAAAACTTTCTCGTCATTCCTCCATGTTCCATCAGATCTGCTCCATGTGTTCACTGTCCTGCTCTTCTCTAGCTGGTTACTGCAGTGCGGCTCCATCTAGTGGCACAGATGTGTAATGACAACAGAAAGTCCAGTCCTCCATTATAAAACAAATTCAGTTCTGTGGCCCATTTTTAAATTTCGTATTTTTGATCCAAGTCTAAAATGTATATATATTAAAAAAGGCATTTTTTCAATTTTTTTGTGTTAGATTAAAAAAAAAAAACTAATAAAATGTCACTTTTTAAAATTGTTAATTTTTGATTGACAATTGAAAATGGAAAGAAGGATTGGTAAAGTTACTGAACTTTAACATGGACCTTTTCATGTTTAAAGTTCTCCCAGACGGAGGATTCAACAGAAACAAGGTTATTTGTAACAACTGACCAAGTTGAACTCCCTGTTAAAAGTTTCTGCTGTTACCTCAGAAATTACCTGTTTTAATGTTCTGATTGTGCGGAGACACAATCATTTTGTTGGATTTTGTTTGTAGACTTTTTTTTATTTTTTATAAAAACAGGATGACATTAATGCCCTGGCAGTGGCAATAAGCTTTATTTTTTTTTTTTGACATTTTTTAAGATGAGATTAACACTAAATATGTGTTACTGACAAGTGCTGATGTTAAAAGTATTTGAACAACAAATGTTATGGCACTTTTGTTCATATGGCAGCAGAACATTTTAATAAAAGTGCATTTTACACTACTTTTGAATTCATTATTTGATTTTGCGTATACAATGCGATTAATCGTGATTAATCAGGGAAATAATGCGATTAAAAATTTTAATCGTTTCGCAGCCCTAGAATACACCCACTTGACTTTGTTTTTAAAGGGATCTGCAGCATATCTGGCACATTTCTGTACCTTTAACGTAAGCATTTCCAGCACTGTCATCACAGACTCAAAGAGAGGCTCGCTTCTTGGGCAGAAAGGGTTGGAGCAGATCATACGCACAAATCTACGCACTCGTAGATTTAAAAAAAAGGCCACCCACAAGGCAAACTGGTCACTGCTTACTGGTGTTGGCTTGCTAGCAAACACTAGAGAGAAACAAAAACAAAGAAGTTCAGAGAAGCTGCACTTAACAAAATTTCTTTGACTGAAAATGTGGAAACTTCACAGAATCCAAAACTGTTTCGGTTCTCAAACCTGAATGTTTAGTAAAAAAGGAAAAGTGAGTTTTGTCTTTCAAGGTGATTTAGTGATAGAGTTATTTGGCAGCAGCCTCCCAAATGCTATGAAAATGTTTATGATCATCCATCACTACAAACGCTCCTTTATAGAAGCACCCACAAGATGTCGGTATCCTCCAAGCATTTACTGTTAAACAATTACCAGAAAACTTGGCTATATGCCATAAATCATTTTCTACTCAAGTGCTACCCATCTGATTGCAGAATAAAGTTGGAGATGAAAGGCTGGTGTCAGGGACTCTGAACCGCTGCCGGTTCTGAGACCATCACATTCCTGGATGAGAGCAGACATTGGTGTTATAGCGCTACCTGCAGAGGGAACTGGAGTTGCACCAGTTATGTCTTCTTGGTTTGTGATCTTGAGTAATTAGTTAATGAAAAATTTAGTTCTCACTTCCTTGAACGAAGCAGAAATGGCAGCTTTAGCAATCCTCTCCTGCTGGACAGGTCAGGATCCAGGCGCTGTGCTCCATTGCTGAGGTGCAGTTTCAGATCCAGTTCCTCATACTGATGACCTCTAGTGTAGCTAAAGGTGGCATCCAACAGTCGAGGCAGCATTCCTGGCTCTTTCCATGTTCCTAGAAGGGTTTCATTGCCCAGTTTTAGGACCTTCAAATGATTTCTCATAGCGACTGAAGCTCAGGAAGGTTTGGGGCGCTGTGTTCACCCTGGATTGTATAGGTTTTGTTACACCATAGCTGAATATCAACGCGTTCTTTCCATCCAAGAAATCTGTCGTTTGGCTTTTGACTGTCTTCAAACAGCTCTGCTTGTGTCGTCTGTGGTCCATAAATCTGACAGGCCAACAGAAAGATGCAGCTAAATCTGTACACACTTGTCTAACATGGCACAAGGTTCACTTCGAATGTTGGCGACCCGTGAGGAGGAGAACTTGTGGATGGACATGCCAACTCCTTTCTCACTGCTCTTCATGGTGGCTGAACCCTTTCGTGCATTCAGTGACATCATCTGGCTGTTCTCAATCACAACACAACCCTGAAGAGAGTTTTTAAAAAAGGGAATATCATACATAAGCAGCCTTTAAGTTAGAATAGGGATCAGATTAATGACAGCAAAGCAAACATTGACAAAGATCAATACAGAGCTGATCATTTTTTTTTAATTTGCTTCCACCTGCTCCCACCTTGACCCTGTAACATAGTCAAGTATGACTTAAAAGTATCTTACAGTGTGAAGGAAAGTGGCAAGTCTTTGCATCACCTTTTGACACACCCTTTCACAGCTCAGCTTGATCAAAAGTATGACGTTAGTCCCCACTGAAGTCAAGGCCAGGCTGAACCAAACAATAATGAGGAGGGATGTGCCTTTTTCTAAAGACTTTAACAATTTTAATGCACCTTCCCAATCGATATAATTGTTTAAAGTCCCTTACTTTGAAAGGTACACCAGAACAGTATTTGGTTAATTTCTATTTAACGTAGCACGGGTTCAAGCAACAGCATACAAGCACTCTACTGCACCCGATCCTCATTGTGGGACAGCTGGTCTTTGGAGAAAGGCCTGACTCTGAGGTCCACTCTCACCGGGTCAGAACCACCACACATCTCAGTCTACACAAACAAGTACTTCAGTCTTTCCAGTCAGTTCATGGAAAACTAGAGCAGACATCCCCAGTAAGTTGTTATGGTAATACGGGTTTAAATGAAGGACAGCACCACCTGCTGGACTGAAGAAGCATCACAAGTCAGATCCATGTCGACAGGCTGCATGCAGCCACTTTCCCTCTCAGCTGAATTGAAGACTGCACTCATCTCAAAGCAAATTACTCATGCACGAGAAGAGAGGACAATTGCTTTCTGCACAGATTCTGAGTTCAAAGTCCCTCTTTGAAATCACAAGGCACTTTGGCTTTAGGACATAATGCAAAAAAAACACCAGCTGCAGAAAGGTCTGCTGATTTCTTCAACTAAAAGTCACTTTTTATTTGAGGCAGCTGTGATCTAGGAACTGATCATCTATGACCAACCAGCTTGAAGGGCTCTTCAGTTGTTCACATTTATTCTTGGGATGATGCTCCATTTTGTCACCCAACAATTTTTAAGTATAATACATATCTGAAGCTACCTCATCAGAGGGGACCAAGTCATTTGGAAATAATGTACACATTTGTAGACTGGTTCTCAAAGTATACATTCAGCATATTTCTAAGTTAAATTTAGTCCACACACTGACTTCAATGCTTCGCATCTTCAAATTGCAGAAGGCTTCATGAGTTAAAGATTGCATCAGGAGGAAAAAACAAAACTTGTGTCCTCTTTTTTAATTTCAAGGTCACACAACTGAAATTAAAGCTGGTATTCAGTGACTTTGGATGGTTTTTGCCATTTCAATATCAGATGGGATCCACAATTCAGTGTTGCGCCATTAATTCGCACTAGAGTGAACAATTAAAAATTGATTAATTTAGATAAAGGAGGCTGCCTTCATAAATATCACATCACCAGACTCTATGTCGTTGCAAAGATGCACCAATCATGCCTTTTTAGAAGTTTGCCAAACTTGAACGTACCAAAAGAAGACTGAATATTAGCTGGACTGAGAGGCTTCAGTCCCAGAACTGTCCTGGACCACGTAAGAGTTTAATGTTTGTGTTCAGTTTATCAGCAGACTCCAGAAACCAAAGACTAGACAACAAACTTGCTGATTATTTTCAGAAAAAAAAATCTTGCAAAGCAAGTAAGATGGAATATCACAGGTTGATTAACTTAGACTGGTCTATTTTCCTTTAAAAAGGCACCACATCATGTGACTTTACCCAACAAACAACAGCACACCATCCTAGTTTCCTTCTTTCTTTATTGAAAAATCAGCCCTGCTTATGCGTCTGCGATGGTGACTTCAACCTCAACACCTGGTTCGATGCTGATGGAGGTGATCTGCTTGACAATTTCAGACGGGCTGTGCAGATCAATGAGGCGCTTGTGGATTCTCATCTGGAAGCGATCCCAGGTCTTGGACCCTTCACCACAAGGGGTCTTTCTAGTGGTGATGCGCAGAGTCTAGAAGCAGGAAAGAGGACAGGTTTTAGCTCAACGTACTGAGGAAGACAAATGCATATATTGTCAATGCCTGATGAACAGATATGTCAGCTTTGGACAATGAATGTGGAGTGGATGCATTCAAATGCCTGGAACATACATTTGATTAGAATAAGATACATTTTTCTCATCAAACTCAAGGACAAAAAAAACATGTCAATACAGTTTAGTACATGTGTAGTCTACATCTTTAGTACCTTGGTTGGCATGCGGACAGGTCCCTTCACCTTCAGGTTCTTCTCCTTAGCACCACGGATCAGGTCTGCACAGACTGTGGGCCAGAAAACAAGACCAGACTCTTAAAAACAAAAAAAATCAACCAGCTGTCTCATTAAGACACTTTTCTTTTAACAGGTCACAGCTCAGAATAGCGTATACAGTCATCAGGATTTGTCACGTGAAATTTTTTTATCCTCATAGCTTTTTTTTTTTTTTTTTTTTTAAATAGTTTTCATGAATTAAAGCCAACTTGATTACCTTTCTCGAGAGACTTGACATTACGGCTGGTGAGAGTGATGCGGATGCGATGAATGGCGACCTCGGTCTCAACAGGTGCCTTTCCAGTGTCCTTGAAAGCCTGCAGTAGAATCAAAGCTTGTAAGAGTGCTGATCTTACAGGTGGTGTGTCTGGACACAGTGACATTACTGGACTAATCCCCCACCCCACCACATTATAGCAGTCATTTCTATCAATTTCTCAGCTGTGCTCCCCCTCCACGAATCATTAAAACCAGAGTGTAAATTATACAATGACAATTGGGGGGGGTCAACATTTTCTAGAGATGACAGAAATGACTTTTTTCTTTTTTGGATTTTTGTCATTTTTTGGGGTCGAAGTTGTAATGGGGGGGGGCCCGTAATTCGCACTATGCTTTTAACATTAAATTACAAAATACTGCAAGTCTAAAGAAACTAGAGCCATGTCCGGGTTTTCTCTTGGTTTAACTGCATTTGAAACTAAAACAATTCAACGCAACACAAGCTCAGAAAGATGGCAGTACCTATTGTGCGACTGTAAAAAAAAGTATGCCGAATGTTTATTACCCCCAAAAGTAGAAAAATAGGACTCGCGTGCAACAAAAAATGTTACGCATTAATATTTATTGCCAAATCTAATAATGGCATAAGGCGGGAAGCCACTTCAGCAGTGTCAGCGACACTACTTGGGTTGAAATTATGTGAATAATAAACAGTAATCTTATAAAAACACAAATCCTGGCGCTACGTGTAAGTCAGTCTGGGATAAACACAAACACAACATACCATTTTAATTATTCCTGACCGACTTATTCGGAAGAAATTCAAACGAACAGCGGTGAGCCAGGAACAGACGCCAACAACGTGGTTAGCTCCTCAGGAAAAGAGCGATTCCAGGCCCGTTTCCTCTATATACCCTCTACATCCGGGTCTCTGCTGCTTCTTCTGCGGTGACAAAACAGCTCCAAACTCAACACTGGCACCTAGCGGTAAAGTGATCCTGCTGGTTCTAAGTTGCAGTCAATGGTTATAACAAACGGTTGTAGTTGTTAAGAGGTACCACTAGAGGACGCCAGAGGCCAACTCGGTCCCCATCAAACACCAGAGAGCCGGCGACTGAGGACTTAATAGGTTGTAATAAATAAAGAGTAGACTAATACGTTTTATGTGAGGCATAAATGCATATACCTGAATTGTTGGGTCATATAATCAAGAATAACATCCAGAAAATAGAGGGAAAAGCAATAACACGAAGACTAAAGTGGCTATATTATGTTAAGGAAAAAAGTACATTATACTGTACATTTGTGGTTTCTGATATCAAATAAATAACTAATAAACATTACTTTGAGGTGTTTATTAGTTATTTATTTGATATCAGAAACCACAAATGATAAACTATGTTCCACTAATAAACATTGCTTTAAGGTCTGCGATGGACTGGCGACCTGTCCAGGGTGTACCCCTGCCTTTCGCCCGTAGACGGCTGGGATAGGTTCCAACAGATCCCCGTGACCCTTCAACGATGAAACGGGTAAAGATAATGGATGGATGGATTACTTTAAGGTCACAGAGTAGCCTAATATCGGTCTTTTCTTCAAGTGTTTCAAGCTATTTTTGTATAAATAAATGGATGAATGGGGGAATAAAACAAAAGGTGAAAAATAAATATATATTGTTTTCATGGAATATTCTCAACCTGAAACGGAGCAATTCTTAAAAGAAACCAGGACAAAAGAAGGACAACCCGTTTTCTTCCATGCACTTTAAAGTTAAATCTTTCCTTTCCTTTTTATTTTTTATTTATTTATTTTTGTGCAGTTACTGTGAAAACAATGCCATGCACAGTCACAAAATCATTTGAATATTCATGGAACTGCAGATACTCACTCTGAGATCCTTCTAACTGTGCCTCCGTCAATCTTCAATGACTTCATGATGAATATGCTCTAAGAAGAGATTTGTTTTGAAAACATAATGCCAAATTTATTAAAACTCAGTGCAACTATCTAACATGCAACTAGTTTCAAGTGTTATATGTTGCGCTCTATTGGTCGGATTGAGACGCCAATGATGTGTCGTAGTTCTCTTTTTTTACCACCAGAGGGCGACAAAAACACACATTTCACCTGTAATTCTACATTTTTCCAAAGAAAATCATCAACACACAATGAAGACGCCGCATCAAGGTAAATACAGCATCAAGTTATGTAAAGACTTTACAGATAAAACAAGAAAAAAAATCTGTTAACTTCAACGTAACATATGTATTCTTTGGAAAAGTGATTTCAGACTTACGACGCAAATGACATTTCACAATGTCAATACTTCCGGCCAAATAATTAAACAATCGCTGATTAAAAAAAAAAAAAAAAAAAGAAAGAAAAAGCAAATTAATTAAGGTTATTTAGACCATCCTCTTCCAAACACAGCTTTGATGCTACTCGCCTGACTTTAACAAGTAATACTATTGCACTATGTACATAAATATTAAAATCAATTGATGTGATAAATGAATTCTTTCTTTTTAAGCCTTGTGTCATAGTATTTAACTGAGTACCTTCATTGTATTTAAAGTTCTGGGCACATATACATGGTTTAGAGGTACGTGAAGCCCTTCATTTAGATGCCATGAGAAGTAGTCGTGCCTTTATTTTGAAAGTGGAGAGCGGAAGCTGAGTGTCGCTGTAAACGTCTTGACGTCGGTCAGATTCTTTAGAAAGTAACGGAACCGGACGGGTCCGGCCGGTTGCCAGAAAGTTGTTTGTTAGAACTATTAGACTTCATGATGAGACTAGAAATGTCATTTCTAGATGTGATATTCAGAAAAAAAAAAGTTTAGCCCTGGACGCTGTGGATGAGCTTTATTTTTCTGTGCGTCATGACTTTCAGACACAGGCCGACTGACGGAGGAAAAGTTATGCTCCGTATCGTCGATAAAAGAAACTGGAGCGAAATGGAGACAGAATAATACACCAAATGAAGAGATGAATTTCGGCGTCCCCGCGAATACGCTGCTGCTTTTGCGTGCCTGCGATGATGGGGACTATGAGACGGCCCGCGGCATCCTGGAGCCCGGAGCCCCCAAGGAGTCCGGACGACAGAGCAGGCTGCGGTCAGAAGCGGGGTCGGAGTGCACCGCCGCGGACATGTTGTCTCTGGTACCGGTGGACTGCACGGATGAGGAGGGGAACACGTCCCTGCAGTTCGCCTCGGCCAGCGGCCACGAGAACCTAGTCCGGTTCCTGCTGCGAAAGGGAGCCTCGGTAGACAGCCGCAACAACTACGGGTGGACGCCGCTGATGCAGGCTGCGAGGTGGGGCTGCTGGGAAATCACTGCTCTGACGTCATCTCTCATGACATGTCGTTAATTACTTTAATTAAAAAAATAAGAGGCCACCCGGCTATTAAAGATTTCTAGACTCTGATTTAGCCTTAAGAAAACTTTCCTAATGTTTATGCAACACATTTATGGTCTAAACCAGGGGTGTCAGACTCATTTCCACTGAGGGCCACATCAGCATCATGGTTGCCCTCCAAGGGCCAGACTGACAGCATGAATGTAACAAAATGCAATATAAATTAAACTGCACCTTATTATATTGTTAAATAACGGTTTCTGTATTTATTATGCATTCAAGTTTCAAGTATTTAACTCATTATTATATTAAACTTAGCATTTGTAGTTGTAAACCTGCTGTTGCACAAGTGTTGTTTACAGAGTCCGTTGCCATGGTAACGGACATGGTACGCCTCATACTTGTATTTATTTTCCCATCGTTCATGAAAGTGCCTTCCTTGTGCATCAATTTCTCTTTTCTTGGACATGTTGGGGCTAGTTTGTAGAGGTTTTTCTTAAGTCCATCAGTTCTGAAAATCGTCTGGTGAGATACTGTTATCATTGTGGGTGATGACGAAATGCATTGTGGGAGATATAGTTTATTGTAAATATGCGCTTTAAAGCAGTTTAAGCTTATTTTAAGTCTTAAAATATCAGTTTAAAATTTAAGCCAATAATACACAAGCTCTCGAGGGTCATATAAAATGACGTGGTGGGCCACATTTGGCCCACGGGCCTTGTGTTTGACACATGTGGTCTAAACTGAGCTGGAAAGATATTTGAGTTACGGTTTGTTTTTATTAAATGATACATGTTGTTTAAGAAAGAAACACGTTCAGTGCTAGAGGCCATTAAATTTGGTGTTTGACGGCCACACCCGTTAAAAATACTGCCATATCCATGTTGTTCAGCAGCCTGGGTTTGAGAATATGTAATTCAGTGCTGGTGTAGACTCTCAGTCATCAAAGGTTTGAATCAAGGCAACTGGACTTCTTTTTCTTTGTTCGTGAAGACACCTTCCATCCAGAAGACTGTCTGGTGGGGAGTTTGCAGTCTATGTGAACTCTGAAGTCATATGGAAATCAGTGATCCTTTCATTACTCCTGTGGGTCTGTCTCTCTAAAAGACAAGAGACCCAAACAGAAACCGAAAATGGTTGTATATGCAGTCCGTAGAAATGGCCTGATTTATGACTTCATGGCTTATAAGCTTGAAACTCCTCACCAGTCAGTTTTGAATTGAAAAAACCTTCTGGGTGGAAAGTGAAACACCTTAAAGAACAAATAAAAAGTCCAATTGCCTTGATTCAAACATTTAAGCTTATGTAATGCAATGAGCTGTTCAGATTAGCAGCACATTATGACATCACTGACTCAGATCAGAGAAAAATGATACAGCATCCATATCTTTTACCTCCATCCTACTTCCAGTCATGCTGCATTTAATGTACTTTAAAAGTGTTTAGCACAAAGCTTTAACAGCAGTTTCAAAAGAGGCACACGTGCAGAAAAAGGGATGGAGTGTAGTCAAGTAGCTGACCGCATCGCCTAAAACCAGCTGCTATGAACAGAGCAGTAAAGACATTAATGAAAAGGGAGCTTTCATACTGTATCTGTGATATTTTGACCAAATCATGTCATAGACATTTTCACAATATCCTCATGAAATTGTGGCAACTTTTGAAAAAAGCTGATATGTCTCCTTTAAGTATTACTCTTTGTGCAGGTTTGGTCATCTGACTGTTGCTCATCTTCTCCTGGAGAACGGGGCAGAGATAAATGCACGAAACAGGCTGGGCGCAAGCGTCCTGACGATGGCGGCTCGTGGAGGCCATGTTCACGTGGTCAAGCTGCTTCTTGAGAGCAGGGCTTACGTCGATGACTACGATGATCTGGCTGACGCCGCAGAGGCGTCCTCCAATGGCAACAACAACAACAGCTGCAGGTTGTTTTACTCTTCACAGTGACTGAACCTTTGAAATACATCTGTGGTCTCTCCCTGTACTTTGTCCTTGTTTCAGAATCAGAATCAGAATCAGAATCAGAATGGGGTTTATTGCCATTGTCCATGTAGTACACAGTATTACACAAACTAGGAATTTGTCTCGGTGTAACGCTGCAACATTCAACATGAGTAAAATAAGATAAAAATAAAAATACTGTGCATGCACAGAATAAGATAAAAAATAGAATAAGATAAAATATAATAAAAATAAAAAGTAGGTAATGTACAATTTAACAGTAGTGCAAATCAGTGCAGATCAGTGAAAAACAGTGGTTGGCTTGAATTCTCTGTGAGTCCGACTTAGGCTGCTGAACATGGCGCTTGAGGGTCCAATAAGTCACTTAGTGTCCAGCAGCCTGATGGCAGAGGGGAAGAAACTGTTCATGTAGCGGGAGGTTTTGGTCCGAATGGACCGTAGTCTCCTGCCTGAGGGGAGGGGGGCAAACAGTCCATGTCCGGGGTGAGAAGTGTCGGCTGTGATCCGACCTGCACGCCTCCGGGTCCTAGAGGTGTACAGGTCCTGGATGGATGGAAGCCTGCAGCCAGTCACCTTCTCTGCGGCGCGCACGACGCGCTGCAGCCTCAGTCTGTCTCTGGCGGTGGCTCCAGCGTACCACACGGTGATGGAGGTGGAGAGGATGGACTCGATGATGGCCGTGTAGAACTGCACCAACATCTTGGGGGGCAGCTTGAGCTTTTTCAACTGCCGTAGGAAGAACATCCTCTGCTGGGCCTTCTTAATGAGGGAGCTGATGGTTGGCTCCCACTTCAGGTCCCGGGTGATGGTGGTGCCCAGGAAGCGGAAGCAGTCCACAGTGGTGATGGGGGAGTCTATGAGGACAAGGGGGGGCAGAGGGGCAGTGACTTTCCTAAAGTCTACAATCATCTCCACTGTCTTCTGAGCGTTCAGCTGCAGGTTGTTGTGGCCGCACTTGCACCGTCTCACTTTTTGGGCTAAAAAGTGAACCAGATCGGCTGCTGGAGCCAGAAAAAGTGGAAGCAAGTCCGTGGGGGTGAAAGACCCGATGTTTAGTAGCTCTTCACGGGTGTAAGAGCGCGCAGACACACAGCTGACTAAAAAAAACACACAAACAAAAGCGCAGCGAAACGCCAAGGCGGCCGCTCCGGGCGCCATCTTTATTTGTTTGAGAAATGAACGTGTCTTTTACCACAGCACAGCTAGCTTTGGACCTGGCGAGGGGTGTCCCGGAGGAGGAAGTGGCAGAGAATTCATGGACATCACAGCCCTGATGGTGGCATCTCAGCATGGTCATGAGGCTACGGTGCGCCTGCTGCTGGAGTGGGGCTCTGATGTCAACTTTTCCCAGAAGACCACTGGCTGGGGACCGCTGATGGCAGCAACCCTCAGTGGAAAGGTAGAGTCAAAGAATGGACATTTGGATGGCTTAGAAAGATAAACACATGAAGATTTTGAGTTATGTTCTTGGGTTATTGCGTTGTAAAAAATATATGCCATACGTTAAACAAATAATTGTCTGTGATATACATATATTATTGTTCTAGAACAGTGGTGCGCAAAATACGCGAGCGCTCTCTGGTGGTACGCGGGGGAAACGTCAGGACTTTCCACATTTTCCCTTTTTTTCAATCATATCGGAAACATGCAATGCATTATAAATACGTTTCAAATGAAATTCAGTAAGAATAATTAACTACAATAAGGAATTAACTAGGGATGCACGATTACTGTTTTTTAAAATCGATACCGATAACCGATAACACACACATACACCTAAGATCATTACATGATCATTACTATGAACAAAATCAAAAATAGTTTTGACTTTTGAAATGAACAGATATTTATTTTTTCCAATGAAAAACTGTTGGCAAGCCTCTCAAACATTGTCGTAAAGCTATCAAACAAACCTGATATCCCACATTAACTTAAATAAGCTGCATTACTGACTGATATAAAAAAAAATAAAGGCTGCATGGATATACATGCATCAAAATTACAAACTGAAGAAGAATAACTTTTAAAGGATTTTGGCTTGTGGTTCCATTTAAATTAATACCCTTAATTAAAGTAAACAAGGTATTTTTTTTTGTTTTCAGTAGTTTTTGTTTTTATTTTTTAATCTCATGGAAGCTTTAGATGAGAGGGGAGGGGAGGGGAGACTGTTGCTGGCTTGCGCACGTTAGCATTAGCTTCCGTTAGCTCAAGTTAGCGCGATTTCAAAACTCCATGGAAGCGATTGTTATGTTGTAGGTGGCTGATCAGGTTTTACGTATTAAAGCTTGTGCTTCCCTCCTCGTAGAATTCACTCGGAGGATTTGTCACAAATAACCACCAAACTATCTTCTTCTGAAACTTTAACGAAGTTCCACGCTGCCATGTTTGTTGTGATCGTGCTGTGCTGCAGGCTGCATTCAAGGTGTAACGTAAATTCCGACGTTCCCTCGTTTGCTAGTCGTTCTTTCAGCCTTTTCAATTTTTTTTCTTTTTTTATGTGTAACATGGGAAAATACTGCAAATATCAATTCGAGTCAGCAACTACTAAAATTATGACTGAGTTAACGAGTTGTTTTCTGGCATGAGGGGGTATTCTTGATTTTCCTTATTGAGTAATCGTTTTTCTGATTATGCCGGCGTCACTTGAACATAACATTCACTGCTGGTCATTCAAGGCTCAGAGGGAACGAGGCACTGTCGTGTTGACAGAAATATATATGTTATCGGGGCTATTTGTCGTGATATCGGACTTATCAGGATGACGTCATAATTTCCTGTTATCGGCCCGATAATTATTGTACGCCCTTAGAATAAACATCTCTCCTGTGAATTTAAAGCTAATTGAGAAGGAATATATATGGCTATATTTCAAAGTTGGTCATCATGGTGGTGCTCAGAGAGCTGAACAGTTTCTCAGGTGGTATGCAGTATTGAAAGTTTGAGAACCACTGTTCTAGAACAACATTTATGGAGTAGCTGTTGAATCTGTTATGCGTTATGAAGGTGGCTGTGGCTCAGCAGCTGGTGGAGCGCGGAGCTGATCCAGACCGAGTCAATGTTCTGTCCAAGACAGCCTTTGAACTCGCCATGCAGTTAAAACAGAGGGACATCAAGACCTACCTGGACTCCATCACGACGGTTCGACCTCAGACAGGTTATTGTTTCTCTCCATTTCAGTTGTTGTTGCATTTTAGGAAACTTCTTCTCTGGAAATAGTACAGTACACTGCTAGAAGTATTTAGAAAATGACAGAGTTTTTATGATTTTTGCCTTTATGCATCACTGCAATGGGTTGGAAATAAAACAAACAAGATGTGATCAATGCGTAGACTTTCAACTTTACTTTAAGAGGTTTCATAAAAAGATATGGCATTTACCATTTATGAATTACATCTATTTTTAGCACCATGCCTCAATTTTCAGGAGCTCAAAAGTATTTGGACAGAGTGAGACAGTTGTAAATATAATTGTATTTTTTGATACTCGGATGAAAATCCTTTGCAGTCAATGACTGCCTGAAGTCTGGAGTCCAAAAACATGACCAGATTCTAAGTTTCCTTCACTGCACCTTCCTTCAGTTGCTGCTTGTTTGTGGGCCTTTCTGTCTTGTCTTCAGTACCAGAGAGACAAGCTCTGTTGGGTGGAGACTGTCATGACAGACTAGGTCATTGAAGAATTTTTAATATTTTGTAGCATTTTTTGAATGTGAGCAGAGAATATAAACCTACGAACCTTAGAATTTATCTCATTACTTCTGCCAACAGTCAGATCAGCAATAAACAGCAGTGAACATCTTCTCCTAGCAGCCATACATACCCATACCATAACACTGCCTCCACCGTGTTTGACACATATATGCTTTGAGATGGTGACTTGTTCCTTTCCTTCTCCAGACTTTTCTCCGCTTGTCATTCTGATACACGCTTATCTTGGTTTCATCTGACAAAGAATCTTGATTTTTTTTTCTGTTAAAGTATAATTTTGCTTTCCTTGTACTCGAATGAAAGTGTTTCCTGATTGTAGGTGCCCACTTTCTCCAGAATATCTTTGACTTCTGTTGATGTGAAGATTTTTTTTCTTCACCAAGGAAAGGATTGTGCCATCACCTATTTCAGTTGTCCTCCAGGCTTTTTGATGTGGTTGAGCTCACCAGTGCTTTCTTTCATACGAAGGGCAGATCAACCTGTTGATTTGGCAACACCCCAGGTTTCTGCTGTCTCTCTTATAGTTTTATGTTGTTGTTTTTTTTTTCTAGCCTCATGATGGTTTCCTCCATTGCATTGAGATCTCCTTGGACTTCATATTGTTGCTGCCAAATGCCAGCTCAATCATACCTGTCAAGTATCCCGTTTTGGCCGGGAAAGTCCCATATTTTACTCTTCTCTCCCGCCGTCCTCCCGTATTAGTATTTTCCCGTAAATCTCCTCCCGTATTTTAACCTGCGTTATTGAAAAATAATAATACCACATCTGGAGTAAAAAAAAAAAAAACATTCCCAATCTGAGATCTGTCACTTGCCTCGTGATAACTGCCACAGCAGTAGCTACTACAGCTACTGTAGGTGGTAGATGTCGTCAGGTTAGTGTGTGACATCCGATGAGTGAGAGGGCGCAATGAAAAAAAAAGATTGTTACAGAGAATAAGATGACGTTAGACAACAGAACTGTTTGTGCTCTTCTCTCATGTAAAATAAACTACTCTGGACCAGTCCACAAATACACTCCTTCCAAAACAGTCATAAAGAATTCAGTCTGCAACAAATGAGTACAACAAGTCATTAGAAAAAGTACAGAAAAGTCACGTGAAATTAGATGAAAAACTGAAAGAAGAGCAATATGAAATGAAAACAATGTGTGGAATAAAAATCAAATGTAAATGTAAATACAAACAATGTTAAATGAACAAAAAATATGCAAATCCCTTCAAGTAAATACTCTTCATATATACCCCCTTTGTGTTTTCATTTAGGCTGTAATGAATGTTCACATTATGTCAAAGTTGCTTTATGCACAGCTGCACTACTTCCTGAACTTTAGCCAGCTGCTTTGTTTCCTGTGTACCATTAATTAACAAACTGATTAATCCAGGTGTGTCCAACCTCACAGACACACCTGGATTGATCAGTTTGTCCAATAATGGCACACAGAAAACAAGAGCTGGCTGAAGTTCAGGAAGTAGTGCAGCTGTGATCTTAGCTTTTTGTACACCAAAAATGTAAGAGATACTGCTCATGGCGGGCAGAATCTCCTACAAATTTCCCTTATTTTCAAATCAAAAACTTGACAGGTATGAGCTCAATACCTGATCAGCTCTAGATCTTTCATCTGTTTCATTTGTCTCAAAGTATCAACAGAAAGACCTGTTCCAGGCTAATTTATTTATTTTGAGTCAGTTGTCCAAAAACCTTTGTGCCCCTGAAAATTGGTGCTCTTTGCTTAAAATAGCTGTAATTCCTAAATAGTAAATGGCATATTTTTTGTGAAACCTCTTAAATTCAAGCTGAAAATCTAGATTTTGATTGTTTTATCTTAAATACATTGTAGTGGTGTGTGAAGGCAAACTCATAAAAACTCTGTCATCATCCAAATACTTGTAGACGTCAATGTAAGAAGATTAGAACAGAAAAAAACATGCTACACATTACACACTCACCTGCCTCTGTATCTGGTCCACCTGTTCAGTTGCTCATTAACGCAGTACATAATCAGCCAATCACACGGCAGGAGTTCAGTACATATAGGCATGTAGATGTGATCAAGGTGACTGGCTGAAGTTCAAACCGAGCATCAAAATCGGGAAGAAAGGTGACTTAAGTGACTGAGTTTTTTTTACCTCAACCAGCTCTCGAGTTTCCAGAGAATAGTCTGAGAAAGAAAAAATATCCCTTTGTGTGGATGAAAATGCCTTGCTAATGTCTGATGGTGGAGGCGAATGGACAGACGGTTTCCAGATGATAGAAAGGCAACAGCAACTCAAATAATCACTTGTTACAACCAAGAAATGCAGAATATCATCTCTGAACATCTCTGCACAACATGTGGAACGTTGAAGGTGATTGGCGACAGCAGCAGAAGACCACTGCTGTCAGCTGAGAACAGGACACTGAGGCCACCTCCACCACTGTTGAATATGACGTGTAAGAGGGCAGGACTCACACTCATCTGGGGCTTTGCAGACAACCGTAAAGTGTCTGGAAAGGTTTGACGGCTTTTGAGTTTCGTTTGGGTGAAACATTTCGACAGCTTGACAGAAGTGACAACGTTCCACCTTCTCTTTGTGTGCATGTGTGATGCACTACAGTTAACGCTGACTTGAGAAGGAAGCCAAGCGAGGAGGCTCCCGACCTCTTTGATGTTGAACTGCTCCTCTCATCAGTAGCTCAGGTCTTTAGCTCAGTTTACAGGCAGACGGTCATACTGGCACACAATGTTCCTCTGTGTGTAAAATGATTTCTCCTTGATTTCTTTTTTTCTTTCTCTGTGTTCTTGCACACTTCTATTTTTTGTGAGTGTCGAACTCTGCAGCAGTCAGTGTTTATGAGCACAACCCCCCACAGTGAGTGACTGTTATGTGGAGCTATGTGGCATCAGGCCAAGCTGGGCTGCAGCTTTAGGGTTCATCAGAAGTCTTGTCTTTTCTCAGTCTGGCTTGTGTCACAACAGATGATGAAAGGAGGAGGCCAGACGTCTTCAGTGCTCTCAAACTTGGTGAGTATATAAGTTTTGCTTGCTCCCTCTTATTTATAGAGGCTTTTCACCTACGTCACGTTTTGGTCAGTGACCCGGATGCGCGGCCATCTTGGAGGTACTCAGATGTAAACACACTGCTGGATCAATGCTAACGACCGTGGATAAAGGATGGATAAACCACAGAAAAGCTCTTCAAAAGGCGTTACAGACACAAAAACATACAGAGAAGGACTTGGTCCACGGAAAAGGGAACGATATTATGAAAAGTTACAGTTTGTCGGTGGTGCCGATCCGTACGAGTTAGCTCCCTCGTCTTGGAGCAATGACAAGGTGGAGAGCCTCCCTTCGATTGAATACCCCGACATCGTAAACTACCTGGTTTCTACCCGTCATTCCAACAGATGGACCCAATCTGAGTCATCCTTTTGATAAAGGTCAGACCTTTTACCTGGAATACAATGAGAAATATAGCACATTGTAGCTCTACATTTTAAGAACTGTGTTGCTAGTGTAGCTAGGTGGTAGCTTGATATTATCATTAGACTAGAAATCAAGAGCTTTTTTTCTTGATAATTGTTCATGTGTGAAATTAAGAGCTAACAACATTTCACTTAACTTACCTGACACGAAATGGGCCGAACAAATTTGGATGTTGTCCAGATTTTCGCCACGCAGGTCTTGGTTTAGCTTTGCTAACCACAAGTGCCTCCTTTCCTCTGACAACTTCTGGCATTGTTCTCCCTGATTTTTAATAACCTTTGGAAGTTTATAAAACTCCAAGTGTCTCTCGCGGTCTGTCCGGTTGGTACAGCCGAAAACACGGCAATAATTTACCATTTTCAATGAAGACGTCCGATTTACTCCAGTGTGTGCTCTTTGTTTACGTTGCTGCGTGCCTCCAAGATGGCGACTTCCGGTTGGATGACGCGCTGATGACGCGCCATGAAAACCCTCTATTGAAAAAAAAAGAAAGAAAAAAGGTAAAGGTAAATGATTGAAGCGTTTTATGTGCACGTGCATATTTAAGCACCCTTGTATTTGATCTTGATTTAGGGAACTCACAGCTGGTCAAAGAGATCCTGGAGGAGGACCCTGCTCAGGTGAATTCATCCAATCAGGAGGGAGCGTCACCTCTCATGATGGCAGCAGTGAGCGGTCAGTTAGAAGTGGTGCAGCTGATGGTGGAGAAGAACGCTGACATAGACAAACAAGACGGTGTTCACGGGTGGACCGCTTTAATGCAAGCCACTTATCACGGGTGCTGATTTATTTTTGTCGGTGTTAGGTTTTTATGTAGTTTGCTGGTATTTACTAGGGATGCAACGGTACTCTGTAAAATATGGTACAGTTCGGTACGAACCTGGGCGGGACAACACGGGCTTTTGTGTCCCGCGGTATTTATGTTCCAATAACTTTGCATTGGACTTGCACGTGAGCGTGCGTGCCTTTTAGGCAACAGGCCGCCACTGCATGTCAACGTCCACTCGCCTCCGCTCACTCACAGTGACCAGCCGATCACACTTTGGCCAGTTGGCCGCAGCTCATAGACGCAGAAAAAGAAAAAGAAACAAGCAGGCATGGCCAGCAGGTAGCGGAGAAATTAGGGAAAAAACTTGCATTTTGGTTTTGCTGTTGAATACACCGGTGAGGGAGTGAAAACAGTTAACAGAACGCAATCTTCCACCAGAGTTATAATAGTTTTGGATTTTCCATTAGTTTTAGTTTTTATTTAGTTTTTAGTTTAGTTTTTCCAAATTCAGTTAGTTTTAATTCATTTTCAGAGCAGTTTTGCTAGTTTTTATTTATTTTTGTTTTTAAATACTTAGTTTTAGTTTAGTTTTTATTAGTTTCACTGTTAGTTTTAGTTTTATTTTGTAAATTAGGGTTGTACTTTTGGTTCGAATGAAGCACTGAACTTTTTGAAGGCTATTGAATCACAGTTGTGTTTACATTCCAGTCTCAATATGTCTCAATGTTTATCAATGCATCTTCACTCTTGTGGTGTTCCTGCGTATTTACTGACCAGCAGCTATCTGGTCTCCATGGAAACAGTCCATTATAGTTGCTGTTTTCTCCCGTTCCTTCCCAACGCTGACTGGCCTGCAGCTGTAGCTTCTATTTCCTGGGGGCTAGCTTAGGCTAGCTTATCCAGCTAGTCTTGGTTAGCCTTCTTAACAGGGGGCTAGCTTAGGCTAGCTTATCCAGCTAGTCTTGGTTAGCCTTCTTGCGAGGGGGCTATCTTAGGCTAGCTTATCCAGCTAGTCTTGGTTAGCCTTCTTGTGTGAGCTTTTCAAATGGACTTTCAGATTCGTGGGTTTTTTCCCCTTGAGAAGTATTCCACACATTATTTTTTATCGTTAACACAGTCATAGTCAAAGAAATCCCAAATAGGACTGTGCCGCTTTCTCCCAACTTTTGCCGCAGCCATCACTGCTGATCACTTTTTTTTTTTTTTTTTTTTTTTTTTTTTGCAGTTGTTGTTGTATGGCGGAGCAAAGTTAATAGATTTCAAATGTTTATGAGGAAAAAAAAATTACAAACAGGAAAACGAAGGACGTTCTTGACATTATTATAGTTAATTTTAGTTCGTTTTATAAACACAATACAGTTTCAGTTAGTTATCGTTTTTTGAAAAACAGTTAACGAAAATGTTTTTTCAATTCTAGTTTTCGTTATTTCATTTGTTTTCGTTAACGACAATAACCTTGTCTTCCACCTCCCTAAACCCGGATCTTACCTGTGTAAGATCCAGGTGTTACCAGTTGTGCATCTTGGCACAGCTGATGTGTTTTTAAAATACCGCAGAACGAATCGTTGGATGCGCATTTAAAGATCTCGAACAATTAATGTTCCTGTCCCTCCTCGACCACCAACAGTTTCAGACATATCGGAAATAAATTCCAGCATCCAACCTTTTCCAGCTTGACACCAGACACAGAGATCTCCTTGGTTTCCTCCACAGCAGACATCTGGATGAGATCATGCCACAGCTGTACAGACTGACGTGTCTGGACGTGACTATTCCCACATCCACCACAACTGCTGACCAGACATCCTCTGACCTCAAGAGAATAAAAACATCTGACAGTAATACAGTGATGCGTAATCTAGAGGTAGAGCAGTTTGTGCGCGTCCACATGTGACCAGGTGGACGCACTTTTATGCCATTTGGACGCATTTCTTTACGCGCCAACATGCAAGTTGCGCTTTCCGCAAACTCGGTATCTTGCGATCGCGGGTTTAGGGTAGCAGGTGGTCTGAAACTGTACCGAATCCGTACCGGAACCGTGACACAAAAACCGCGGTACGGACCGTACCGTGAGCCACCTGTACCGTTGCACCTCTAGTATTTACTGTATGTTGACCCAATAAGTTTTCATTAGGATTTCAAGATTCCTGACTATACTCCTTACTGTTTTTCCTCACTTCATTTGGCTCTCCTTTCTGCCCTCTTCCAGCAACAAAGACATTGTCAAGTACCTACTGAGTCAAGGAGCTGACGTCAACCTCCGGGCTAAGAATGGATACACAGCCTTCGATTTGGTGATGCTGCTGAATGACCCAGGTGATCCTTCTCATCATCGTTTCAGAAAGTCTCCTGAGACTGAACGACTGATCAAATCTTTTCTTCCCTGTTTACTCATAAATAGCACAATAAGAAAATGAAGTGTTAACTATTTGTAATGTTTGATTTTATTTCTCATGAATATGGTAAGAAGAATAAGTATTCTTATTAAGATTTAAGACTAAAAGAGCAGCAGTAGTGATTTTGCAACATTAAGAATTCATAGTTTTGACTAAATATTTTTTCTTAAATTCATACAAATCATCAACTGAAATCCTTAAGTTATGACATGAAATACAGAACTATATTTGATTAGTCTCTTCATTGTTTTGCACATTTGAAGCTGAAATTTCACAAATGCTCTTTTTTTCACATGCATTAGGTTTCTATCTTTAATTTACTGAATGCTGGAACGACAAGCTATCTGAATATTTTAGTTGGCATCTGTTACTAATTTCTTTCTTGGTTGCCAAAAATCAACCATTACTAAGAAACTAATTGATAGATTACCCAGTAATGTCAATGACCACCACTTTCAATCCTCATGAAATAGCATGCAGCCATTGCTTTCATAACTGTTGTGAGGTTTTCTGCTGTCATCTGTTTTTACAGACAGTATGTGGATATTATCTTTTCATGTATGTGTTTCAGTGTTTACAGTCTGTGCATGAATGTGTGATTTTCCCAGAACTGACAGCTTAAAAGCTTTAGTTGTGCTCTTTTAAAGCTCATAAACCCCACAAATAAACGGTGGTTCCTGATGGGTATTAATTTATTTTCCTTGTCTGTCCTTGATTTTGTTAGATACTGAGCTTGTTCGTCTCCTAGCTGCAGTATGTATGCAAGTAGACAAGGACAAGACAAAGCACGGCAGAACTTTAATTACTCGCTCCAAAAGCAGACAGTCTCTCAACAGTGTCCCTGTTCCACCGGATGATAAGGGAGGCCTTAAGGTAAAGAGGAAGTAAAGTCAAGTCTGTTACTGTCGTATTACTTCATGATGTTGGTGTCATTTGCTTCTCACTGAGAATGTCTGTCGATCACTTATTTGTTTTTTGGTTTATTTCAAATATAATTTACAAAAACACATTTTATCCATGATGTGATCATGATATTGACGACATTTCTCTGGACAAAAAAAAAATGCCACAATTTTTGTTTTGTTTTGTTTTTTGTGATGCCATGACGTTAACGTGTTTGCAGTCCTGGTGGAGTAGGATGTCAAATCGCTTCCGGCGGCTGAAGCTGACCCACACCTTGAGAAACGGCCTTTTGACCAATCGCCTGGCTCCGTTTCCTGATGATGCTGAAACCTCACTGGATGCTACGATGAAGGCAAATACGAAGGCTGCTGCTGCGTCCAACGGTGCGGCACCAACCTCTGCCCTGGGAGTGAATGACAGCTGCTCCGTCTGGGCAGTCAAAACCAAAGATGCAGGTGAGCTTTGGTAATAACAATAGGAAATGAATTGTCCTAGAAGTTTTTTTATTTTAAATATAGCTTAGCATGTGTCTTAACAGGTCTATGTGTTTTCTTGAATGAATGAACAGATCGGGTTTTGTGTATTAATGGAACATGTGGACAGGCCACTGTATAAATTTATTGTATTCTGTTTTAGCAGGTTACTGCAGAGCATCCTCAGAAAAGGAGGACCCTCTAATAACCACTATGGTAAAATAAACAATTTGTTGGACACTTTTTCATATTTGTAACTATAACAGTTAGGGGTGCACGATAACTATCAGGCCGATAACAGGAAATTATGACGTCATTCCGATAAGTCCGATATCATGACGAATAGCCCCAATAACATATATATTTTGTCAACACGGCAGTGCCTCGCTCCCTCTGAGCCTTGAATGACCGGCAGTGAATGTTATGTTCAAGTAACGTCGGCATAATCAGAAAAAATGAATTCTCAATAAAGAAAATCAAGAATACCCCCTCATGCCAGAAAACAACTCGTTAACTCTGTCATAATTTTAGTAGTTGCTGACTTGAATCAATATTCGCAGTATTTCACCACATGTTACGCATAAAAAAGGAAAAAATAGAAAAGGCTGAAAGAACGACTAGCAAACGAGGGAACTTCGGAATTTACGTTACACCTTGAATGCAGCCTGCAGCACAGCGTACTGATCACAACAAACATAGCGGCGTGGAACTTCGTTAAAGTTTCAGAAGAAAATAGTTTGGTGGTTATTTATGACGAATGCTCCAAGCTAATTCTATGAGGAGGGAAGCACAAGCACAAGCTACAACATAACAATCGCTTCCATGAAGTTTTGAAATCATGCTAACGTGAGCTAATGCTAATGTGCGCAAGCCAGCAGCAGTCTTCCCTATGCTCTTCTCTCCCTCATCTCTCTCATCTAAAGCTTCCATGAGTTAAAAAAAAAAAACTAAATGTCACTTAACTGCATTTACTTTAATTAAAGGAATTAATTTAAATGGAACCACAAGTCAAAATCCTTTAAATGTTAATCTTTATTAGTAATTCTGATACATGTATTTCCATCAGTTCAAGGAGCCTTTATTTTTTATATCAGTCAGTAATGAACCTTATTTAAGTTGATGTGAGATATCAAATAGGTTTGTTTGATAGCTTTACGAAAATGTTTAAGAGGTTTGCCAGTAGTTTTTCAATGGAAATAATAAATATCTGTTCATTTAAAGAGTCAAAACTATTTTTGATTTTGTTCACAGTTTTGATGTAATGATCTTAGGTATATGTGTGTGTTATCGGTTATCGGTATCGGTTTTAAAAAACAGTTATTGTGCATCCCTAATAACAGTAATTATCTCACTTAACCTTAAAGGAATGATCAAGGTTGGTTTGCAATAAACTTCTTTTGCGTTGAGTTTTTAGGTTTTTAAACAGTCTCTCATCTATGAATCTCTGCAGAAAAGTGGAGAAAAGAACATGCTTAGACCTCAGTTGGATCAGTGTCAGTCATGTTTATGCTCAGGAAAAAAAAAATCAGATGTTGCTTTTGCCTTGACTTATTGTATATTACAATTTTTTTTCATGCTTAAGCTAAATGGCTGTATTTTTTGGAACAGCTTTAATAAGTGCAGTACAAAGGTTTATTTATGATTATGTTTCTAGTGTTTTCTAAATGCTCATATCATTTTGTTTTCCCTGTAAGCTAAGAATTGGTGCGCCCCTAACCCGGCTGCCAAATGACAAGCTGAAAGCAGTGATTCCTCCTTTCTTGCCTCCGTCCAACTTTGAGGCGTGGAATTCAGACCGCTCACGTCTGCTCAGAGAGGGAAAGAGCGAAGTGCCCCGTCTGCCCATGCCACCACAGAGGAAACTCAACAGCAGTGGGAACTCTGATATTGTGAGTGCCTGTGGATTTAGCCTGATGTAGACCAAACCCAGACCACATACTCGTAGTTATTCTTGCATCTCTTTTACATAACAGACCTCTATCAGCCGCGTGGTTAACAGGTCCATTAAGTTTCCCAGCATAACCAAAGGGCCCTCTTCCTCCTCCCCCTCTAACTCTGGTCACTACCACTCTCCCCACTCCTCTGGGGGCTCGAATGGAGTGGCAGGACTCAACCGCGACTCTCACAATCGTTCAGGTAAACGCAATTTAAAACAAATGTGCACTTGAAAATAATAACAGCTGGATTAGTTGTTAGTCATGAGATACTGTCGGTGCATTTTACAACAGCTGTATAGCACAACACGCCGGTATCTTTTCTTTACACCAGGGGGCAGTGCAGACAGCGTTCTTTCCCAGATAGCAGCACAGCGAAAAAGAGCAGCTGGCCTGTTGGAGGTGAAGACCCAAACTCTGGAGAAACAGCCAAGCCAGGCACAGAACCAGCCCCCGCTGCCGACCCCAACACCTGGGCTGCCACCACCTGATATCAGCCTTCCTGACATCCCCTCCCACCCCAGCCTGGTTGCCTCTGACATCCACTCTAGGAGGGTCTGTGCTCTGTTTCCGTTATGCCATTAGCAAAAAAAAAAAAAGGGCCATAATTGGGGAACAAAAGACAGAGCCATGTAAGTGAACTGATTCTACTGTCCATCTTCATTTATCCTCCTCTGTAGAAGATGGAGCTAAAAATGAGACCTCAGTCAGGAAACTCCTCCACCTCCAAGAGCACATCACCCACTCTAACACCATCTCCCTCTCCGACACCAAAGAGTCCTGCCGGCCCGGGGGACTCCCTGTCCTCAGCCTCTTCTCACCCACGCTCCAAGAGCAGCGGTGGCTCCAGCAGTGGAACCATCACTGATGAAGGTGATACCATACTGTAATCAAACTGCAGGTTTTAGGGGTCGACTTTTATCATTTTCCTTTGAAATATACCGATTCATTTTTTCTTTTTTTTAATTTCAGATGAACTATCTAGTATTTTGAAGAAACTGTCCCTTGAGAAATATCAGCCTATATTTGAGGAACAAGAGGTATTCGATCCCTTTCTTTATACGGGAAAGTAAACTGTTTCCTGTGTTGTTTAGATATGTTTCACAGTTGATTTCAATCCTTCTTTTAGGTTGACATGGAAGCGTTTCTGACTCTAACAGATGGAGACCTGAAGGAGCTGGGCATTAAAACAGATGGCCCCAGACAACAAATCTTAGCTGCCATATCAGAGCTCAATGCTGGAAAGGTGCATTTGGTTCAAAAACGTGTCTATAATTATCCTTTTGCATTTCCACTGGTGTGTGTCAGCGCTCTCTGTGGTTAATTTATATTCTCAGATCCACCTCAGCATAGATGTAAATTGCCAAAATGAAGCATAGGGACACAGAGGGAGTTTAGGAAAGTATTGCAATGCACAGTATATGACAGTACTTGTTAAATGTCACCAGGGCCGAGAGAGGCAGATCCTTCAAGAGACAATCCATAACTTCCAGTCCTCCTTTGGCAGCAGCGCCAGTAACCCAAGACCACCAGGACAGCCACGCTGTAGGTGTAAAATACTTAAACTGTGCTAATTGAAACACTTTAGAACATTTGCTTTTAATCTCTTTGTCTTTCTGCTTTTCTTAATCAGCTCCAACAACTTGGATGAGACACCAGGTTCGCTCTTCCAGCAAGAGGTAACCTTCAGCCCTGATGTCCACCTGGGAGAAAACCAGAGGTGCCTGAAGTAAGAGTTTAAATGTTGGTGACTCCCTGCCAAGGTGCAGTTATGATGGGGTGTTCTCAACGCAAGTGACCCGCTACTAGAGTTATCAGTCCAAGAGGACGCTGCAGCAAAATGGCGAAGCAGCTTAGCTCTGTCTCCAAGATGGTACCTGTGTGTGGCTTGCTGTCAACAGCTGCCAACGTTCTGTATGATTGTGCTGTTTGTGTCACTTCTTATCCTAAATGTCAACGCTCTACTGGTGTATGATCCTAACTCTACTCTACTCTTCATCTTTCTGAAAAAGATCTAGTGAAGTGTGATTATGGGAGGCTTTGGTAAAGTGATAACCAAGACCCTTCTGGATCAAACGGGACACTCCTGGACAACAGAGGATCCTGGGACAAATCATCTCTCATTGTTCCATGCATGGAGTCCAAAGCAGGGCTGCCTTAGCTCGGTACCCAGGTGTTTTTAACTAAGCACATGATGGCTGACCGATGATATTTTCACCATCACAATGCAGTCAACACATCTGCCAATGCAGAATATGAATGAAGCAAAAGGTTTAGAGAGCTGGGAGGACTGAAAGACGGGACTGTCACATGCACAAAGGACTGACCTGTAATCATGAGAACTGTTTTTGTTTTATCTCAATAAATGTGAGAGATGCAGCAAATGTATTACAAAAGTGGTAAGTCAAAGCAAAAAATGTATATGGATTAAATGTGTAAGAAAGTAAAAACAAGACTAAGAGTTAAAGGGGGATACTAATATTTCTAAGGTGGAATGAGAGAAAAAGAAGGCGGTATTACTATCCACTTACTTTTCTTGGACTGCTTTTACTGTTGTTTTTATGTTTTCACAAACCATAATGCACACAGATGATTATAGTAAAGACTAAACATTATTAGGAAGAATTACCAAATGCCTTCTTTCTATTTAACATCTTAGATGAAAAGACCTTTCCAAAAACATGCTGCTAGTTTTTACAGAGTATTACATTTAGTTTGGAAGGGGAGGAATTAAGCAATACTTTCCACTGAGCCTGTTTTATTTTTTACCTGTGTGGCTCCACTATTGTGTGGAGACTGAAGCTCCGTTCATGAACATATTTAAGACACACAGCTGTCTGATAGTAGATGGTGTATGTCAGACCTGTGTGATCCAATTCCATATCAGAAAATGTTAGGACACTGAAAAATGGAAGACACAAAAAACATTTCTTACATTTACTCTGAATTTTATTATCACAGACACTGTGATATCTCATGTTTTGTCTCATCTACTTGATTTCCTTCATTGCAGTGCATTCTAGTAAAAAGTTTGTAAAAGGGCAGTTTAAGGGTACTAACCATGGAAAAAAAATGAATGATTATAGTTCAATCAACTGATGTCGGTGATTGTAATCATGATTTTGTATCAAAACGGTACACGTGAAAGGCTGAGGCTTGGAAGAGGAAAGATGGACAACAGTTTTTTTTTTTTTTTTTGTCTTTTTGTCAAAGAAAAAAAAAGAATCAGTGTTATTCAAACAAATATTAGAAGGAATCTGCGGGACACACTTTTCCAGAGTTTGAGGTTCGTCTTTTACAGGACTGATGTGTAAAGCACACCACTGTTTGGATGTGAATCCAGGAGACCGTCTCCGTGGAGACCGTCTCCGTAGAGACCTGGAAACGGCTGTGCACTGACGCTCCACATGCAGCTCGTGATGAATGACTGTCCCTGTGGTTTCAAAGGAAGTGAAAGGTGTTCCAGCGTTAAAGGATCATTCTCAAGCTGACTTGTTGCTGTCGTTGCTGTCGGAGACACTTCAACCAGGTATGAAGTGAAGCCTGAGTACCTAAGAAAATAGATATTTTCAGTTTTATGTTGTGAACATATTTATACAACTGTCCTACAACATATTAGCAATTTTTTTTATTCTTAGTTTGTATTAAAGATAAGTCAGAAGCCTGATAAAAGGCTGAAAACTTCAGGGTTGTGACTGTGTGCACTGTTACATCTTCTTCCTTCCAGAAGAGGGCAGTGATGTGTTGAGGCTATAACTCAGCGTTATTCTGCTCTTACTGTGTTCATCTTTATGACCGAGGTTCTTTCTTTTTGAGCAGGAACATCAGTTCTTGATTAGGCTGTAATAAATTTAATGAGTTTGTTGTTTCTGCTGGTAAAGCCTCATCTCCTCTTAAGGGCCGTGTATACTCTCGCAGCAATTAAGGATGGGAATTGATAAGATTTTTCTGATTCCATTATCGATACTGTTTAACGATTCGATTCTTTATCGATTCTCTTATCAATTCTAATTTGGTGAAAAAGGAGAACAAACAGTTTTATTAGCATCATTTTTTTTTTTACTTTCAAGTCACAACCTTACAAACTCAACAGCGAGGTCAAAAGATGCCCAAAGCCTAGATAACGCGGTAACTGTTGTAATATGTAACTGTGCAAATACACAAGAATGTGTAACATTTTACTAACAGATTTTTCCTAATAGAAATGAAAAAATCTCCTTTTTAAAAGGATATATGAGCTCACTAACCACTCAAAAATAATAATAAAGAAAGATAAATACTATCAAATACAATGGAACAATGCATAGTAAAAATCTGCAAACACTATGTAGAATTAATAATTCTTTTGCAGAAAAATAAGCATGTCTGCTTTTTCAGGAAGCATAAGTGATCTTTCTGGAGGTAGGTAGTGAGCAGGAGCGAGTGCTGCCAGACTCTCTCTCTCGTCACGGTCATCTTCTAAATGTAATGCAGAAGGCATTCGTTTAATAGCATAGCGTTAATGTTATAGCGTGTTTTACAAAGAAGCACATAGGCAGTGTGATAGCTACTTACCAGAGTTACCAGAGGTGATCTTAGCTTGACTACTGCTGCTGGGTTGAAATCCATCAGTCCGAAGTGTCAAAAACACAACACTCGTTTATCATTATTGCATGTTGTGTGCACAAATGTTTCTGCATGTTAGTCGTGTTCCCTCCCGACGCTGTTATCTCCACTTTACAATGACTGCTAGTTGCCTTGTTGCCATCTTTCTTTGATGAAGTGAAGCCAAACTTTGGAGCGTTTGAACCTGGTGGGCGCTATTGTTGTTTACAACTGCAATGCGCGTGCTAAACCGACGTAACTTAATCACGTAAGTGCTTTCTGGAATTGACTGTGTGTAACTTGTGTAAATTACGTGACATTCATGCTGGTTGGAATCGATAAGAGAATCGCTAAATAAACTGCCAAACAATTCCATGGAATTGAAACACACGGAACCGGTTCTCTACAGGAACTGGTTTTCTACAGGAACCGGTTCTCGATTCCCAACCCTAGCGGATATGTGTCGCCGTCAGCTTGTCGCAGAGATGCTGCAGTCACTTTTGATGTACAGTGATCCCTTATTTTTTGCAATTAATGGGGACCAACCCCCCCCCGTGAAAATCAAAATCTGCGAACTGGAGCCGGAGCCCCCTGTGCCTAAATAATGTGTTTAAAATATATTTAAAAACCACAAAAAAGTAGTGAGGTACTGGAGTGACACAAGACAAAGTTTCAACTGTGGTCTTCACAGCCTCTGGTCTCTGAGCCGTAGTAAAGAAACTGCTGGTATGGTGCTATTTTTGACTCATAATTAGCGGCTAACATGCTAACAACAACAAAACAAAAAGTCCAGTTTTCTCTGCATGGAACGAGCACTTTATTCTGGCACTGCAGGAACTTGTAACATCACACAGGTTGTATTGTTGGGCTCCTGTCGGTTAACAGAGAATGTAAATCTATACACGCTGGGCTGCTGTTGATGCTCACTACACTTTTCATCTAACCCCGTTTTCTTCTGCTGTCCCACAACACACACACTCCATTACCCATAAGGCCACATCATTACCCATAAGGCCACCTTCTTAAAGGGTCCAGGCTGGCTCACAACATTTCTTCACTGTGAGAGAACGCACACAACATCCTGTGATGTTTCCTCAATTTTTTTCTTGATTTTTTTCAATATATTATATATTTCTGATAAATCCGTGAATAACTAAAACCGCGGAACTTAAAGCGCGAATTGGCGAGGGATCATTGTATACTCAATTTTGAAGTGTGCTCTGTGCTATGTTATTCCACGCCACAACGCAAGAGGGACAATCACTTGTACAGATGTGGGTACTTCCTCATTTCTTCGATGACGAGCTCTTTTCTACGTGAATGTAGAATTGACCAATCAGAGGCCTCCTTTCTCTCCTCTCTGCGGCACTGTCTGCGTACACCTACATTTCTGGGGAGGTGCACTGGAGTGTCTGTGTAGGGTGGGGGGGCATCTCTGTGACGCAGACGACCTGATTTCTGAGTATAAATCAGGCTTAAAATCAGGCTTTACAGCTATGTTCTACACCAGCTTCCTCGTGTTCCGGGTCATTTATCCTGCCATGTATGTTTTTGGACTGTAGGAGAAAGCTCGAACAGATAAGGTGATATTAAAAGAAACAAAAGCAGGAACGTTCTTGGTTTGAGGAAACAGTGCTGACCATCACACCACCACGACCCCCTGCTGCTCACAGCTTCCTCCCCCACCAGGATAATCTGCAGCCACACGTCACAAAAACTGTTTGGGAACTAAACCGTTTCAACAGGGATATTTACACCTGTATATGAAAACCTGCAATTTGACCAGCAGCATCCAGAACAGCCCTGGGCTTTTTTTTTTTTTTTTTTTTTTTTTTTTGAGGAGCTAAAATAATATTTAAGTCTTTTGCATTTCCACTGAGGTCTAAAGTACAGCGTAGATTAGGAAAATGAAATCCATTGAAGTGTGTGTGTCCTCCCCCATGCAAATGAAGAAGACATGAGCGTCTTCGTTTGAATGCTGTGTTTTCACACACTAACAACTATTTGTGCTGTATAAATTGACGTTCATATATTTAGAGGCTATTATAGGTATTAAACAGGAGATGACTGAAAC
Source organism: Hirundichthys speculiger (assembly GCA_018398805.1). Classification (NCBI taxonomy): domain Eukaryota; kingdom Metazoa; phylum Chordata; class Actinopteri; order Beloniformes; family Exocoetidae; genus Hirundichthys; species Hirundichthys speculiger. Next base: position 74,007 of record JAGFBZ010000564.1, read on the forward strand.
AATGAGGTGAAAAAATGAGATGTGAATGTGCAGTCAATCAGAAATGTCCAGGCTGAAAGCTTCGTCCCACTGTTTCAGAGTGATGTCTCGTGTTTTTGGGGCTGAAGTTTCTCACTCAGAGGTCTGTTCAGTCTCTAGTTGTTGCATTGGAAATCGAAACAGATGAAGAAGGGACCCCAACTTGAAAAAAAAAAAAAATCCTGGAAAAGGTTCCTGCTATCGCGATGAAATTTAAACTTCTTAAAAATATGTGTTCTGCAACTGCTGTAGCATTTGCTGTAACTCGCAGAGATGTCCAGCTTTTCTTCTTGGTCAATGAAAGTCAATACTTTAAACAGCTTTTAACTTTATCTTTGTGCCGCTGAGGTGCAGCTCAGTCTCTCTTCTGTCCGTCCAGGATTTACCGGACAGTGATATGCACTGATAAGCATATGTTGGTCAGCAGCTGGACTTCAAAATTGTTCAGCTTCTTTTCAACTTGGGTTTTCGAGCAGATGTTGTGAGCGCTGGTATTTTTCCATATTAAATTAGTCTCATCTGGCCTTCCTTCTTGTAACATTGTTGAATCCAAAGTTGTATTTCCTGTGAAAATTGTTGCTCCTTCATATTGAATAAGATTCTGGCTAGAAAAGAAAACTAATTCCCAACTAATCAAAATATGGTTAGCGCTGTAACATAATGTGTCAAATAGGGGAGAAAAAAAGTACTACATTTGTTTTTGCTTAATTGTTATTTTTAGGGCTGGGAACGATTAAAATTTTTAATCGCGATTAATCGCATTATTTCCCTGATTAAGCACGATTAATCGCATTGTATACGCAAAATCAAATAATGTATTCAAAAGTAGTGTAAAATGCACTTTTATTAAAATGTTCTGCTGCCATATGAACTAAAGTTTCATAACATTTGTTGTTCAAACACTTTTAACATCAGCACTTGTCAGTAACACATATTTAGTGTAAATCTCATCTTAAAAAATGTAAAATAAAATGCCACTGCCAGGGCATTAATGTCATCCTGTTTTTATAAAAAATATTTTTTTTTAAAGTCTACAAACAAAATCCAACAAAATGATTGTGTCTCAGCACAATCAGATCATTAAAACAGGTAATTTCTGAGGTAACAGCAGAAACTTTTAACGGGGAGTTCAACTTGTCAGTTGTTACAAATAACCTTGTTTCTGTTGAATCCTCCGTCTGGGAGAACTTTAAAATGAAAATGTCCATGTTAAAGTTCAGTAACTTTACCAATCCGTGTATCATTCATTCTTTCCATTTTCAATTGTCAATCAAAAATATATATATAAAAATTAAAAAAAAGAGACATTTTATCACGTTTTTCGTTTTTTAATCTAACACAAAAAACGAAAAAAATGCCTTTTTTTAAAAATATATATTTCAATTTTAGACTCGGATCAAAAATATGAACAGAAAAAACGGGCCACAGAACTGAATTTGTTTTATAATGGAGGACTGGACTTTCTGTTGTCATTACACATCTGTGCCACTAGATGGAGCCGCACTGCAATAACCAGCTAGAGAACAGCAGGACAGTGAACACATGGAGCAGATCTGATGGAACATGGAGGAATGACACCAAAGTTTTGTTCAAGTCCAGAATTTTTTTTCAGACAGAATTGTTAATATTGCTACCTGAGCTGCTACCTGAACTGTAAAGTCTACTGATTTTTACCGTTCTTCATGTCAGTTTTATCTTTTCCTTAAGTTTACCTGCAAATTGTCTTCCAGTTCAACAGCAGCCAGTAACAGACTTTTCAAAACAAAAGCATGTGAGCAACATGCGTTAACGCGCGATAAAATAATTGTTGGCGTTAATAAAGTAATGAGTTAACGCGATAATAACGCATTAACTTGCCCAGCCCTAGTTATTTTTTAATCTTAAAAAATAAGAACTGGAATTCTTATTCGGGTCATCTTTTCTTTTTTCTTGTTTTCATTTTTTTTAAACCTGGAGACCTTAGTGTTTTTTTTTTTAACCCGCATCATGTGCATCTTAATCGGAAACTATGACCTCAAGCTGGTGATAACAATTTCTTAAACCAGGATATAATGTCCATCCATCCATCCATCCATCCATTATCTATAGCCACTCATTCCTGTTCAGGGTCAGGATATAATATATGTGGTCAAATACTGATGGCTTTGCATTTTGAATCTACTGTCATCAAGCGAAAGATTTCATCGGAAAAATGTGTTTGTTTAAAATGAGGAGCAAACTTGACCAAATAGCAGCATGATGGAGCTTTTGGACTCCTATATGAAGATCTGGATGTAGTCTGCCCCGACAGGCAGACGACAGACTTCCTGCAGGGTTAAATGAAGGGCGTCACTCGCTGTAGCTTTGTTCTCCTCTGACTGAATGCTCAGTTACAGTCGCATGTGAGTTGTAGGAATCTGGAAGAGGTCCATTTGGAATATATTAAAATGGCTGTACCATGTGGGCAGCACATGGAGTGGCTCATTCAATTTCCTCATGATTGTTTTCACCCACATCTGGTTTTGATGGGACTGAATAACATTAAATAATATTGTTTGTAGCTGTCAGTACAGTAGTCTTGCTGTGGTTAGGAACAACAGACATATATCATGGCTACATGTTCACAAAATGTAGTCGAGTTTAGGTTGACCAAAATAAAATCTTGTGCTATCTAAATTTATGAGAATGTACAGAGATTCTGAATAATCTCTTTGTGTGATTCAACTGAAAGAATGTGTATGCTGTTTCTCAAATCTTGGTGTGCAATAACAAGCTTTCCAACCCAACAGCAATGCAGCGTGACTAAGATATAAATGTAGCACCGACACTTACAAACAGACAGTATTTGATTTAGAGTTTCCTTTTACTTCTAAACATAAAATCTACAGTCATGTGACACATACAGTACACCCTCTTTCAATCTAAAAGTTTCACAAAACATCAAATTTTACAGTGCATTATTAGTAATTTAACAAAAGGTGTGTTACAGAAACTGTGTTAAAAAAAATACACTTGAATACCTATTCAGTAGTTAGTTTTCTGTGTGATATTATCAGTCTCAGATTATTGTGAACGAGTTCTTCTTGACAATGTTGGTGAATGGATTAAATGTTTCTTTGAAGCATATTCTGCTTCAAGGTTCAGAGATGTCATATGTTCAGAGAGGCTCTTCTGCATACCTCGGTGGTAACAAGTGCTTATTTGAGTATCTGTTGCTTTCCTGTCATCTCCTCTGACCTCTAACATCAACAAGGCATTTTTAACCACACAATGGCCGCTCACTGGATATTTTCTCTTTTTCGGACTGTTCTCTGTGAACTCTAGAGATGGTTACATAACAATTGCGGCAGATCTGCAGTTTCATACACCTTGAATGCAGCAGGCATTGTACTGATGAAAACAAACATGGCGGTGTGGAACTTCGTTAAAGTTTCAGATGAAGATAGTTTGGTGGTTATTTGTGACGAATCCTCCAAGTGAATTCTACGAGGAGGGAAGCACAAGCTTTAATACGTAAAACCTGATCAGCCACCTACAACATAACAATCACTTCCATGGAGTTTTAAAATCACGCTAACTTGGTCATAATTTTGGTAGTTGCTGACTTGAATTGATATTCTCAGTATTCTCCAACACGTTGCACATAAAAAAAGAAAAAAATAGAAAAGGCTGAAAAAACGACTAGCAAACGAGGGAACATCGGAATTTACGTTACACCTTGAATGCAGCCTGAAGCACAGATTACTGATCACAACAAAAATGGCGGCGTGGAACTTCGTTAAAGTTTCAGAAGAAGATAGTTTGGTGGTTATTTGTGACGAATCCTCCAAGCGAATTCTACGAGGAGGGAAGCACAAGCTTTAATACGTAAAACCTGATCAGCCACCTACAACATAACAATCGCTTCCATGGAGTTTCGAAATTGCGCTAATGTGAGCTAACGGAAGCTAATGTTAACTTGCGCAAGCCAGCAGCAGTCTGTCCTCTCCTCACTCTCCCCCATTCCTCTCATCTAAAGCTTCCATGAGATTAAAAAATAAAAAACAAAAACTACTAAACCTAATTTACTTTAATTAAAGGTGTTAATTTAAATGGAACCACAAGCCAAAATCCTTTAAATGTTAATCTTTTTCAGTTAGTAATTCTGATGCATGTATTTCCATCAGTTCAAGGAGCCTTTATTTTTTTTATATCAGTCAGTAATGAACCTTATTTAAGTTAATGTGAGATATCAAATAGGTTTGTTTGATAGCTTTACGAAAATGTTTGAGAGGCTTGTCAGTAGTTTTTCATTGGAAAAAATAAATCTGTTCATTTAAAAAGTCAAAACTATTTTTGATTTTGTTCATAGTATTGATGTAATGATCCTAGGTATATGTGTGTGTTATCGGTTATTAGCATCGGCCTTTAGGAGCTGAAAGTTATCAGTTATCGGTATCGGTTTTAAAAAACAGTTATCGTGCATCCCTAAAGCTTGTGTAAACCTTTGTCTAAACACCCTGGTTTTGGTGTACTTAAAGATCAAAACAGAGCTACAGGATCCACATGAAATGGACAAGGAAACGGGACAACCTCTGTTTGACCCATTATCTGGTAATAAACTGACCCCCAAAAAACTCAAAACCCAACATTAAAAAAGAGCGTCCTCCTATTCCCAGAATGCATCCTTCAGTTCTTTCAGTCTCAAACCAGTTGACACATATTTATACAATTACTAACAAAAAAATGAAACCAAAGGTAAGTTTGTTTGAGGGTTAGTTTGAAGGCGTATTTATTGTTTGACTGCAATCTTACGTGACATTTTTTTTTCTTAAACTCACAGCATGCAACCTCGAGATAATATGTACACAAAATAAAACCAAACATTAGTGTGACCTCCCTCCCAAAGCAAGCACCGATCTGACTAGTTTCTGAGGAGGCTGTCGTGTGCAGATGTTTGCAGTGAAACTCGGTTCAAGACAGACAGGTTCTGGGTTTTCTATTTGTATCAGAAACTGGAAAATGAATACGGATGTCATTGAAATTCTTATAAAGCAGCAAGATTCAAGGTACCCGGGACATTTCCTTAGTCATGTATATAATTGTTTCTACAAGTTTACTAAACGAAAATGAATGACCCAAACCTCTATTGTTTTTATATGCATTCATAAATCTATTCAGTCCGGATCCTAGAAGAACAGACTCCATGGTCGACCTAACAAGATGTTTTGACCCTGTCTTTTGCATTTACAACTTCCTGCATATTATGGATTGTCCAATGGTACCACAAACACTAAATCCTGCTTTTCAACAGGCCCTGTCTGCTTTGAACTTTCTTCATGTTTTATGAAGGCAACGTCTTTGGTTAGTTGGTTTGTGTCAGTGGGATGACAGGCTTGATCACTTCAAGTCTTGTCCTCACAGCACATGTTCATGGAAATGCAGCAATTAAGGAAATTCCTAAATTTTGGTAATGCTCTTCAGGCTGGAAAAGCTTTTAAAACCAAGTCTGGAATTTGAAATACAACAATCTTTCAGTCAGACAGACTGTCTGCAAGTGAAGGGAATTCAACAACATTGTTTCAGTAACTGACAAAAAATGTAATGTGTTGCAAAGGAACCTGGAGGAACTGTTCTCTTGAACGTTTGCCTGTGTTAACATTCATATGTCACCATCACAATCCTTTTCCTTCTCCAACAACTTACTAATGTGGGTAACATTTCACTCAAAAAACGTTCGAAAAATGGATTTCAACATTCTGTTTATACAACCATTTCCTTCTTTCCCCAGTGTTGCAAAATGGGCCCACAGCATGACAGACCCACCGCTATGTTTTAGTATTCGTAGGTTTGTCTTTTCTGCGTTGTCTTAATTTATCACAAATTAATAAACAGGTGCACTGCATTCCCGAAGGGCAGGACTTTAGTTTACACTTGCCATATCTCAAGACTTGGGTTTGGTAGGTTTTATGATTTTCTTTCAGTACTGATGTCCTACATGTCAGTCTTACCTCTGTTTGGTGTGTCATCATAAAGACTGAAACCTACTCTAGATTTCTCCAGGTCAGGCTGAACCAATCTAAATTTCCTGATACTTATGTGTTTACTTATACTTGTGTTTATTTATGTGTCCCCCCCAAATATTTAAAATTCTGTGTTTTACATTCAGAGGGATCAGTAATTCATACCAGCCCTGTACGTTTGTGACTCACAGATGTAAAATTGTGGCCTGTTTTCCTCTGTAAACAAAGTGTGGAGTATGACATTTTTGTTCTTTAATTGTGTAGCTTGAGTCGCCTCATCTACTTTTATGGTTTGTGCAAAAATCTGATAATGATAACTCTACTGTTTTTCACTTGTGCTTTAAATTAAGTTGTGGCAAATAGCTTTGTCTGTCACTGAGGCGTTGTGACAGCTAAAGGAAGAGAGCTTGCTCTAAATGACAGTGACAGAGGTGCAGCGAAATGTGTGTTTAGTACGTTACAATATTGGCCTTCCTATCAATTATAAATGTCCATTACAATTAGACTTGTCATGTCACTGCTCTCCATTTCCTCTGAAATCCCACTGCGATGGTAAGAGAGACGGTTTAATCAATGAATGCTACACTATTACATCTGGCAGTTAGCTTTCAGCAAGTCCCCTCTGGCTCCACGCTTCCTTTTCTTAAATGTGCATTTCTCCACATGCACACACATTCTTTGGGCACACAAACACAGTTGCGTGCGAAGGTCAGTTCCAGCAGGGTTAGCAGAGCTTTAAGCCTGGGCTAATCTGGAAGGCAGCTTGGATAATGTTGCCAGTGGATTTGCATTGATACCAAAGCTCCCTGTAGCTTTAATGGCAGCTGCTGACAGTCTTAACAAGACCTCTACAGATCCCCGACTCCACCTGTCACAAAATAAAACATCTCCCCTGATGAACTGCCACGTGCTCTGTCCGTAGTGCAGGCTGACCATTAGGTGCTGATGTGTAAAATGTCCGGCTGGTCAAGGGAGAGGAAAAAAAAATATGAGGTTGAAAAACAAATGCATGAGCTTTCTTTGTTGCATCAACTCCATTGTTCTGTGTGCTGTTACATCCTGTTCATCCTTCAGTTGTTTTACTTGGTACCAGTGGTGAAACACAAGGCCTACGGGCCAAATGTGGCCCACCACGTCATTTTATGTGGCCCTCGAGCACTTGTGCACTATTGGCTTAAATTCTAAACTGATATTTTAAGACTTAAAATAAGCTTACACCACTTTAAAGCACATATTGACAATAAACTACATCTCCCATAATGCATTTCATCATTACCACAACGATAACAGTATATCACCATGAGCCAGAACTCAAGATGATTTTCAGAACTGATGGATTTGAGAAAAACCTCTACAAACTAATCCCAACACCTCAAAGAAAAGAAGTTTGTATCTCAAGGTGAAAAACAGCGTGTCTTTAGTGTTATGAGGCGGTGTCAGTCATGAAAGAGTTTAATCTATGTCGGCATTTTGACAGAAAACATGGAAATAAATACAGAATCTGTTATTTAACAATATAATAAGGTGTAGTTTAATATATTTTGATTTACATTGCATTTCGTTACACTCATGCTGTCAATTTGGCCCTTCAGGGGCAAACATGATGCTGATGTGGCCCTCAGTGAAAATGAGTCCGACACCCCTGGATTACATGTTTGTCAGCAGGTTTTATTATCTTGAAAATTGCAGTTTCTTTTAACATTATATATATAGCTTTTAGAAACAATAGGAGAGGTGGATATAAACATTTGATGCTGAACCACATCACATCTCTTTATCTTTTTCCACATGCCCCAAGACTATGCTCCTGTTGTCCTGTTGCTATCCACTTCTTAGTATTGACTCTACGTTGGTTTTCTTTTACTAGGGGGTGCTTTTTATAGTCAAAACACAGATCACATAGATGTATAACAAATAGTGTAAAGGCTGTGTTTATCACCTGCACTTTGTTGTCTTTATATAAAGAAATACAATATGTATGTATAGAAAAACTTGTGATTTACATGATTTACAGCATAGAAACACATCTATATTTCTTTGTGTTTGTTGTGCACTGGTTTGAACACTAGGGTGCAGTAGAGTGAAAAACCACTATAACGTCACCAATGCGTGTATTTTCTGCGGACTAGCTTTAATTGTATTTCTTGTACGATTCAGAGTCAAGACAAGAGATATACACAAAACTTGTTTATTAAATCTTTAAAAGCAACCTCAATGCCAGTGACATATTTTTAGTATTGGTTGTGTACACAGGGAAAAGAATCTCACATATGTGCTAAACTAGTGCTATAAGATACAGCTTTGAGAATAAATGCATCACAAATCGTCCGTTTAAAAGTTCAAAATAAAACAGTCACCATTCAGAGACTGCTTGAAACGTGTCGGTGTACAAGAGCTGCGACTCCTAAAATGAAAATAAAACCTCCACAAACGCACTTGAGGGGTCACAGCAGTCTAAAAGCGATACAAACCTAAATGTCCACCACATGCTTTTGTTTTGAAGGCGTCATTACCGAGATTTCCGGTGTATATTTGTCACTTCACAGCCAGTCTTTTTCTGAAAAGACATCCGAAAACTAATTACGAGACTCCTCCTACAGTCTAACGTACCATCATTTTCGAGCAGACTACGTTTAGTTTTGAAGTATCTATTTCTGCAGTAGAGGCTCAGCGGAGCCGCCAGTCAGCGACAGAAGGAACCGTCGACAGCCGCTCCTCCCCCGTCCGAATGCGGCCAGAAGCAGATTTGTGCCGCGGCTGCTCTGATCTGGTGGCTCCGCCTCCTCCTCGAGCGGCCGTGTGTGCTGCTGCTTTCACGTCATTTTGGGAAAAAAGAAACATGTACTCATATAATTAATGTAGCTTAAATACATTCGGCGAGGAACTACACATAGGATATGTTAACACTAGTTTCACACTAATGCAGCATAGAAAGTAACTGTCGTCGCTTGAGTCGAAGCTATAACAGTCTAAACATGGTATAAGGGAAAACCAGCGTAGGGACAATTTTTTAGCGTAGGGACAATTTTTTAGCGTCGACTAAATTTGTCTGAAGTTGATTGCAACCTGAGTGATCACAACAATCCACGACTTATAATTTTAGTCTCGTCATACACCCGAGAGAGAGGCTACATTTATCGCGAGCGTAATGTAAACACCATGAGTAGTTCACATTTACAGACAACTCCTGAAGGCAGCATACGTCCTCTAGTAAGTGTGTGTTGTGTTGTGTGTGCGCTCGCGCCGTGTTTGTGAGGCAGAGAGTTGCGTGCGAAGAGCTCCGACATGTCATTCAGAGGAATCCGCCACCTGAAACGCGAGGAAGTGAAGGCGACTCAATTGGGTATAAAGAATCAAGCAACATCTGCCGCGAGCAGTGCAAAGCTGATGAAAACATCAGCTCGGAGCTCGTGCTCGACCTCTCCGGTTTATTTGATTTTATTTCCCCTGGATCTACTGCTGGAGTCAGTGCACCCTGGGAGACGCATCTGTTTGTTACAGTTGAAGTGAATGTGTATCAGCAACCATCAATACTCTGGAATTAACTGAAGTCCGCAGATATTCCAGGTTAGTGCTTCAATGTGTTACTTTAATTTGTGATTTTATTTGTTTCAATATCTCACTCCTAATATATACATTTAACGATAATACTCAAACATCCAACGTGATTTCTGTCCTTAACGTGATATTCAAGTTGAACTGGAGCGTTGTTTACAAATTTATTGTCAATGTTGGTATTATATTAACAGACTTGACAGGTTGGGGGAATAAATCAGATCTCAATACTGAGTCACACTGTATTTAAATGTTTAGAATTATATTGTTGTGTCCCAATTTGATTTTTTTTAATTTTTTTTTATTAAATGTTAAGGATGCAGGCATTCACTGCTAATTTGGTCCTGAAGAATGGTGTGCAGTGGGGCTGAATGTTGTTTGTGAAGCTCTCATCCTACACGTGTTTGGAAGTTTGTTGGCTCTCAGAAAGTCTCTAAGGTTGCTGGGTCTTATCCACAGCGCACCTGTTACCTCCACGGAGCACAAGATCATGATCCCTCCGGGAGACTGCATGTATGCGGGCAGGAAGAGGAGGAAGCCCATTCAAAAACAGTTAAGAAGTTCCATATTCTACACATTTATGACACTATATTTTATTTTTGTTTATTTTGCTTTGTTTTTTTCGAACCTTGCCATGTGCCGCTTCATCATCAAGTAACCAGATATAGTGAATCACTGGAAAACTTTGACAGCATTTGGTGCTGATTGTCACTTTCAATAGAATTGGGATATAAAATCACATCAAAGAGTTGTGGTCATTGCGTTTTTGTTATAATTTGCAGAACCCGTTGCTAATATTTGTGATCTTAAGCCTTTCTTCTGTTTTATAACTCAAAAATCCATATCCTGATAGTCAGAAATGAAGTGGATGATGGAGTAACTACGCGCTCTGTAAATCTTTTAATAGAGGCTCTATTTTTAACTCCCAAATGTACATGTCTTAATTCAGCCATAGGGGTCACATTATGCATTTTTTTATGCTGTTTTGGGAGCATCTTGTCAGCTGATGTCATGAATAGTAACTCCTATGTTATATAAGATATTGAAGAGAGAAGTGGTAAATTAACAAGGGCTGTGGCATTTATAAAGTTTTCATGATTCCCCCCCTTTGCTGCTGATCTTAGAGGAAATCTTTGCCACATCAAACCGCAACTGTGCATGGACTGAAATATAATTCTTAGTCTGCTAGACTTCTTTTTTTAGGACCTGGAATTACAGATAATCAAATAATAGTATTGAAATTATGAAGTTACTTTGGTAGCTTTAGTTTCCTGTAGTTAATATTATTGTTGAAGAAAAGTTTAGTTTAATTGTAACAAGTGAAAACTACGATAATTGCTGTGATGTGCAGAATAAAATCTAGTCCAACCATTCCTGTCAGCTTTTGAGTGTAAGAGGAAATGCAGCTGTGACCATAACGTGTGTGGATCGAGTTGCGCTGCTAAAGTTGTCTCATCTACTAAAGTAGTGATTTCAAAAGTGGCAGTCAAGAAGGCAATTACCACACGGCTGAAGTGAAGAAATGCAATAATACAAAAGTGACACATTTTAGACTGGGAGCTAGTTTATGTATGATATCATCCGTACCAACTGTATGATTTTTATTATAATGTATTTTGTTCTGTGCTTTTATGAGCATCAAAGCGTCTCATTGAGAGGGCAGATGACAGGAAACCTGATCATGCTGAGGGGTAATTACTCATCAAAATGGGCTGAGGATGACTATGATAAAATAAATAAATAACTGCTTCAGGAGCACTTCATGATCCCCGCCACTCTGTGAATGATCACGCCGTCCGCCGGCGTCCTCTCACACGGGGAGTCAGCCGGGAGATCTGTGACAGGCTGTGGAGATAGTTTGGAGAGCAAAACTCAGGTCTACTCTGTTTTTTTTTTTTTTTCTTTGTTTTGTTTTTTGAGGAATTTTTGTCATAGGAAACCAAAATGAGAGGGATGTATCAGGTATTTGAGAAGGCAAAGCCAAAAGGAAATACGCAAAAAGAAAAGAAAAGACTGGGTTGTGCAGAGCGGGTTTATCTGGTCATACGTCTGATGTGGTTTGGTTCTGGTGCTGTAATCCAGATACCAGAGTCGTGATGATGAGCAGCAGCAAGTGAGGAAATTTGATAAGAACACATTTACTAATAAATCTGAAGAAAATCACTCAGATTAGTACATGAGCTACCCCCCCACCCCCCACACACACATACACACACTCTCCCCCTTTTTTCAAAAATTTCAAAAGGAAAAAGGGTCGCGCAGTGAACAGCTTTATGAGTCATGCGTTTCTTCTCTTTTACTCCAGAAACTATGCTGAAATAAGAATAAAGACATTTTTGTGATGTGATATGTCGAACACTTGACAGTTTAGAATTTACAATATTTATCAGAGATGATTACTTTATTGTTTACTCCAAGATCATCCAAACACAATTGGTGTTTAATAAAAAGGCCTGTTTAAGTTTAACTACTAATTAGCTCCAACAAAGTAAGTAGATGAGTATTTTTTTTTTTTTTTTGTCGTTCACTGTTGATACTTTGAGATAACATAAGTGTTGCTCATTATAGTAACATTTCTGGAAGTTCAGCTGAGACATTTATTACACACACACACACACACACACACACACACACACACACACACACACACACACACTTACACACGATACTCGATGTCCTCTTATCTCCTCGCCTGTGTCTGTCTTGTCTCCAGGAAGCCGTCCTCTTCCAATGAGAAAACCAACCCATCCAAGCGGCACCGGGACCGACTGAACGCGGAGCTGGACCGGCTGGCCAGCCTGCTGCCGTTCCCCCCCGACGTCATCTCGAAACTGGACAAACTGTCTGTGCTGCGTCTTGCAGTTTCCTACCTCCGTGTCAAGAGTTTCTTCCAAGGTAAGGAAGCTTCAGATTTGCACTGGCGGTGGTGGTCAGGGTGTTCTGGTTGGTCTCCAGATGTTTCAGCGAGTCGGACTGATAAGTCTGGTTTTGATTTAGTGGCACAGTAACTGGCGCCGACCTGTAATATCAGACCAGGAGATAATGTAGTTAAAAAGTGTTGGCTCTCAGTTTTTTTTTTTTTTTGTAAGTATTGCATGTGTCTTCTAATCACGGTCTCGTTCGAATGTGAAACCTACACACTGACTTGCAGAGTTTCAGCGTGAGAAAAGTCAGTGTAAACATGTTCAGGAGCATTCAGAGCTCTGGACTAGAGGCTCAGAGGAAGTCGTATCAGAAAAACTGTTACTTTGGAACAGGTCCAGTGATGCAGATGCTGATGGGCAGCTGTGTTCAACATAAAGACATATTGCTCCATAGCTTGAACACTTGCAACTATAAATGCTATTGATCCGGTAAGATTGATCAAATATTTGAAGATGGATTCTAGACACGAGGAAATATTTCTCTGTCTGCCCCTAGTCTCTGTCTGTTTTGAAATGTTGGTTAAACTGAGTTCAAGTCTTGTTTTTCTACCCTTCATCCATCCAACTCTCCTCTCCTCTCCTCTCCTCTCCTCTCCTTCCTCTCCTCTCCCCTTCAGATATTGATCTGCCTCAATAAAAGCTGCCATCTACCTTATCAACACAGAGGCTACTGGCACAGCTGGAAGTGACAGCTATAAAAACAAGATATATATTTATTTATTTTTTCCATGTGTTTTTCAAATGAAGATTCATGTGATTCAGCATAAGGAGGATAAAAACCAAAAGGAGGGTTGTGGAAATGTCCCACGAGGTTCACTGGTCCCGGAGGGCTGAGAGAAAATTCTCACCGAATAGAGACATTTATAAGCTTCATCCTTGCTGAAACTTCTGCATCCCCCCCCACCCCCACCCCCACCCCCTGATCCTAGCAGCACCCTGAATGTCTGCCATGCAGCAGTGAAAGTCATGAGTGACAGTCCAGGCGTATTGTCAGGCACCTCCAACACCGAAGGCTTTTGTGACGTGTGTCCAGGTTTACCTTTAATGTGGGAACATCTTAAGCTCTCCGATCGTGGGTTCCATCCAAGGCCTCTGTTTGTTTGCTCCTCCTCTGCTGGGCGCCTTGTTATCAGTGGCAGTAGTGAACGGCTTATCTGTCTTTTGATGCTTCACAAATGAGATTAATTTGAGTGGAACATGGGGGATTTGGTTGTGTATACATCTGGAATCTCTGCCCTCCCTCCCTCTGGTCAACTCTTTTGACCCACATAACAACATTTTGTCTCTGATATTCAAACATGGAGTGAGGCCAGAGCTTTTCTAGATAAATCTAAGATGAGCTGCAAGCATGCATCCACATCCTTCCTGTGGTTTGGAACAGCAGCCAGAATTGTCTGAATGTCATTGACAGAAGGCATGGCATGAAACCATGAAACCCTGAAACCTGCAGCTTTAAGTTTCATTTGATTTTATAAACAGTTTCAATGAGGAAGAAAGAGTTTTTTTTTTTTATTTTTTTTTTTAGGTTCAGTTATCCGTTTCATCCACCAGGGGGACTGTGTGAAGTAGCTGAGTTTCTACTCCAGTTAGTTTTGGTCAGGTGGGTGTGAGAGCTGACAGTTTGCACTGCATTTGTGTTATGTACAGTAAATAAAAGATAGATTTACTGACTTGACATAAAGATGTTTAAGGTGTCTCATGCGGGACGTGTGAAAAGGCTGAGAGAACCAGAGGAGGATAAAAAATATGAAGCAAGTTTCCTGATATTCTGACAGTTTTTTTTTCTTTTGAGACAATCATAGATGGAGCACAATGAACAGCATACAGCCATGCAGTTCACACAGATGTGTGGTTTGGGTTTCTACCTTTTCAGCAGCTGTAAGCAGAGTCGATCAGGTGTGACTGTGTGCATGTGTACAGTCAGCAGGCTGTAATTCCCTTCTCTGCCATGTTAGGTCTCTGCCCTCCGTGTAATTGCTCAGCTAGTTAAATATTTATCATAAGGATTATCTATCACTCCATGTTTGTCTTTCTGCTCCAGTTGCCTGTATATTTCTCCTCAGGGATATATTTATGCTCTTATATGTTGTATTCAAAGCTTGTGCTTCTCTACATTTAATCTAACTATAGGAGTGATGTGTTTGTCTCTAAATAAAAATTAGGAGCTGCTGTTTGTTTTAGAAGACAATAGTAAATAAATAGATCATTTTTTTGTCGTGAGTTTCAGTGACATAAATGCAATCATATCTTCAATCAGGCATTTTAAATTTCCCTTCTTTTCTTTTAATTCCTCCTTTTTCTCTCTTGTTCCATTTGGCAGAAATTAATTCCCAGTGGCTCTAAATAGACAGATCTGATATGAATCAGATGAGAGCTTTAACGTTGATTCCCTTAATAAAAGACAGACCCTCTTCTTTAATGCATAGCCTGCATTCTTTTAAATAAAATTCACAAAATACGCTGTCAGAAGCTTGAGATCAGTTAGTGTAATTCATGGTAATCTGTTAATTGTTGCCGTTGGCATGATTGTATATCTCAACGAATGAGGGCTTTGTGTAAATGTAATGTCCATGTTGGAGCGCTACATGCAGCTCAGTCGTCTGCTGCAGCCACGTTTACCGTTCGTGTGTCTGATGAAGCAGAACATTTGCAAACATAAATGTAGAGTTCATATCCCCTGGAAAAGTTTTCAGCTGGCACTCAAAGTCCCCAGGGAAAACTACTGTTTATTTACCCCTGAGCAAGGCATTAGACCGCCACAGTTACTCACTGCCAGCAGTAGGAAGCTTTTTTTTTTTTTCTGGGAGAACGTAGCATTAAATCCATATTTCTCCACATAAACATCAAACCCTGACAGCTACAGCAGAATGTTTTATATCTGTACGCTGAGCTGGTGTATTACTATGAAAGTGACGTAGTCGCTGCTGTGACTGTGATTCATTCATGGGGTGGAGGAGAAGCCTATATTGACTTTTGTGTCACTGTGATCAGATGTCGTATCACAGCGCTGGGGCTGCCATCCATCAATACGGGTTTCTATTGCCTGTATTTATCCTGCTCCATTTTTGTCACTCAACAAATTTTGTTTTCGCTCTAACTGCATGTCTCTCTCTCTGTTTTTTTTACTTTTATCTTGTCATTTCTACGCATAATTTTTCTTTACTTGACCTAACTTGACCGGTGAACTTGGAGCAAAGTTAGAGAGCGTGTTTGATTGTCTTCAGCTCAGAGGTTGAGTAAGTCACACCTCAGTTTAATGAATTTGCCACTTTGCAAAAGTTGCAAAAAACATTCTTAAACTACCAGTAAACATAATTTGCATGGTAAGACTTTTTCAGAATTTTTTAAAATAGTGCATTAGTGATTCATTTTCAGTCGAGGCAACTAGGGATGCACGATAACTGTTTTTTAAAACCGATACCGATAACCGATAACTTTCAGCTCCAAAAGGCCGATACCGATAACCAATAACACACACATATACCTAAGATCATTACATCAATACTATGAACAAAACCAAAAGCAGTTTTGACTCTTTAAATTAACAGATATTTATTTTTTCAATGAAAAACTATTGGAAGCCTCTCAAACATTTTCATAAAGCTATCAAACAAACCTATTTGATATTTCACATCAACTTAAATAAGCTGCATTACTGACTGATATAAAAAAATAAAGGCTCCTTGAACTGATGGAACTACCTGCATCAAAATTACAAACTAAAAAAAATGCATTCCTAAATGACAATAAAAAATACTGCACAGGTCATAATGTACTGACACAAGTTAGACTTGTCTGTGTAAATAAACTTAAAAAGTGCAGTCCATAGTAACAAAAACTTACATTTAAAGGATTTTGGCTTGTGGTTCCATTTAAATGAATGTCTTTAATTAAAGTAAATGAGGTTTCAGTAGTTTTTTTTTTCAATCTTATGGAAGCTTTAGATGAGAGGAGAGGGGAGTGGAGAGGAGGGTTGTTCCTGGTTAACTCACGTTAGCTCATGTTAGCTCACGTTAGCGTAATTTCAAAACTCCATGGAAGTGATGGTTATGTTTCAGGTGGCTGGTCGGGTTTGACGTATTAAAGCTTGTGCTATTTTTCCCTCCTTCGCTTGGAGCATTTGTCACAAATAACCAACGAACTATCTTCTACTGAAACTTAAACAAAGTTCCATATAATAGCCGCCATGTTTGTTTGTTGTGATCAGCGCACTGTGCCGCAATGCTGCATTCAAGGTGTAACGTAAATTCCTCCGTTCCCTCATTTGCTAGTCGTTCTTTCGGCCTTATCTATTTTTACTACAAATATCAATTCAAGTCAGCTAAAATTATGACAGCGTTAACAAGTTGTTTTCTGGCATGAGGGGGTATTCTTGATTTTCCTTACTGAGAAATAATTTTTTCTGATTATGCCGACGTCACTTGAACATAACATTCACTGCTGGTCATTCAAGTCTCAGAGGGAGCGAGGCACTGCCGTGTTGACAAAAATATATATATGTTATCGGGCTATTTGTCGTGATATTGGACTTATCGGAATGACGTCATAATTTCCTGTTATCGGCCCGATAATTATCAGGTCGATAATTATCGTGCACCCCTAGAGGCAACCCATGAACACTCATCCAGGGCTCTGCAGGGTTAGGGTTAGGTTAGGGTCCAGCAGAAGTAGAAAGGACCACCACTCGTCTCACAGTCAGCGTTGAGCCGTTCCTTTGCCAAAGTGATGGGAACACAGCCTGGAATTTATTGTGAGGTTCACTGTGTCCATGTTCTTCCCTGTTTTGTCCTGACCCTTGCGCTAAATCCGTGCCTTCAGAATCAGTGGGAGTTTACATCGTTGCTTTAAAACCGGACCTTTACATGACTGGAAAAAGCCTCAAATGCAGCGGCAACGACAAGTTTCTACCGGCCACCTGGTGGATACTTGGTTTCCCCAATTCAGTTCAGTTTCAATTCACTTTACTTGTATTGTGCCAATTCACAAAACAAATGTCAAGGCAGTTGAGTGGTCTGATTCAATGCCATTCAAAAGAAATCCATATCTTTTAAACCAAAGGCATTGATATCAACATTATTTTTGCATGATTTTTGAAACACTGAAAGAAGAAGATTCCTGAAAAGTGTTGGGCTTTAAGGGTTTCTTTAAAACCTGCTTCTCTGTGAGTTAGGCCACAGACGGGCTGTGAGCCTGACTTTGGTCTTTAACTCAGCAGAAGTTGAGGTTCATTGTTTTTTTTTTTACAATCATGTCGCTTTCACAACTGTCAGTTAACAGGGGGAGATCTTTTTCTTTATCTTAAACCCTGAGGTGGTGTGATTAAAGCCTCACAAATAAAATGAAACTGAGTTTTTTTTTTCATTTGCTTGCTTATTTGTTTTAAAATACAGTGATCCCTTGTCAATTCGCGCTTTAAGTTCCGCAGATTTTTCAGAAATATATAATATAATTAAAAAAATATTTTAAAAATCATGGAAACATCACAGGATGTTGTGCGCGTTCTCTCACAGCAAAGAAATGTTGTGAGCCAGCCTGGCCACTTTAAGAAGGTAGCCTTATGGGTAATGGTGTGGCCTTATGGGTAATGGAGTGTGTGTGTCGTGGGACGGCAGAAGAAAACAGGGTTAGATCAGTGGTGCGCAAACTGGTACGCGTACCACCAGAGAGTGGTACGTGAGTGCTCTCTGGTGGTACGCGGGGGAACGTCAGGGCATCCCACATTTTCACTTTAAAAAAAAAAATTAAATCGGAAACATACAATGCATTAAAGATAAATTTCAAACGAAATTCAGGTAACAATAAATAACTACAATAAGGTATAAACATCTCTCCTCTGAATTTAAAGCTAATTGAGAAGGCATATATGGCTATATTATAAAATTGGTCATCATGTTGGTACTCAGAGAGCTGAATGGTGTTTGAGAAGCACGAGGTTAGATGAAAAGTGTAGTGAGCATCAACAGCAGCCCAGCGTGTATAGATTTACATTCTCTGTTAACCGACAGGAGCCCAACAATACAACCTGTGTGATGTTACAAGTTCCTGCAGTGCCAGAATAAAGTGCTCGTTCCATGCAGAGAAAACTGGACTGTTTGTTTTGTTGTTGTTAGCGTGTTAGCCGCTAATTACAAGGCAAAAATAGCACAATACCAGCAGTTTGTTTACTACAGTTCAGAGACCAGAGGCTGTGAAGGTAACAGAAAGACCACAGCTGAGCCTTTGTCTTATTTCGCTGCAGTGCTTCGCTACTTTTTTGCAGTGTTTAAACATACTTTAAACACATTATTGAGGCTCGGGGGGCTCCGGCTCTCATTCGTGGATTTTGATTTTTCGTGGGGGGGCGCCGGTCCCCATTAACCGTGAAAAATAAGGGATCGCAGTAGCTCCTGCTCTTCACTAAGCTTAAATGTGTAGAAAGGTGGTGTCCATCAACCTCTGATTATGTTTCTTGCACACATGGCACCTTAGTTTGGATCATTATGGTGGTACGCATGATGCTGTGAGAAAACTACGACTCTTTTAAAACTTGCCTCATTCAAGATTTACCTCACACAAATCACTGGCCAGTCTCACGTGAATGGCGAACATTGTATGCACAGTGGCTCTCACACAGACGTCTGAATGAAACGTGAGGAACGTGAACATGAAAGGGACTGAAGTGTGGACTGGTGAATGCCACCGACACTTACTGATCTCTCATAGCCATCACAAATCCAGCAAACAGCGTTGCGTTTTCTCACGTTGATGATCAAACTGCAGTGAAACAATAAAACTTACTTCAAAGCCCAATTGAATGAAGCTTTCTTTGATTGATCGTTTGCCGTTTGACACTTTGCATCCATTCAGTTAAACACACACAGTAATCAATCAGTGCAGAGGGATCCCGCTACAGTTTGGCTTACTTTCTCTTTAGTATTGCAAGGAGGAAAATAAAGACTCTTTATAAGATATGAACAACGTGAAAACAATCTTGATGACTTCAGTAATGTGCTCTGAAATTCATCTCTGTCTTGTGGTTAAACATAGCAGCTCCTGATGTTGCCACCAAAACTCAGTCTGCACATATAAATGCCCGCGGTGTAAATAAAACCACATCACAGTGAGGTATATTTTTAAGTGTGCGTCTGGAAGTGCTCAATCCGAAGTCCAGCCTCCCTCATTGCTGTCGGGCCAGTCAAACACTCACAAAGACTTTAAATTAAAGGAAAAAAAGCAATAATAGTATTAAATTGACTGACTTCAGTGCAGTGGTGTCTGGGAACTGAAGGACCACGGTGCTGGTGCACTGAAGGCCCTACGACAGCCTTCATTGCTAATTATCCCAATCGTGCAGTTTGGTTTCAATATGTGTGTCACTGGACTCTTAACTGCTGTCTGAGCTATAATAAAAGAGGAAGAGAGAGGCCACAGAGCCCACAGACTCACGCCAAGCTCTCACGATCAGTGACGTTAGCAGGCAGACAGGACAGTTTTGTAACTAGCCTGCCGATAGAGGAAGGATGCAACAAGAAAAAGAAATAAGTTTAGATCCCTCTTCTATCATCAACTAATTTAAAAGAAGCTCACGGAGGTAGGCTTCTGTTATTTAGATTCATTCTTCAAAGTTCAGGTCTGTATCAAGTTTTAAGCAGTGGAGATGGTTTGGTTCTCTAAAGGGGGAAGTGCTCGACTGTTTCTGAATGGAGCCTCTTTGCTGAGGGGTGAAAACTGGTATCAGGTCAGATCATAGACTGACTTTTGTTTTTGCTAAACTCTCAGTGACCCCCTTCCTTTTCCTTCCCCAGCACACAGACAGGCTCAGACAGAGGCCAAGACTTAGTCAAGATAGTCAATAAAGTCTTTTGCAATAGAGAGGTCAGGATGTGGTCAAATGTTTTTGAAAGAAAATGCCTTCACTTTAAACTTCCCGCAGCAGTTCACATTCTTAAATACTGCAACTTTAATTATGTTGTGACTCACTACTCACCCTCCTTTGTAATTTTATCTTAATTTCCCAACATGCACATAGAGCCAAGTCACACCTCTCCCAGCTCCATCAGCGTCCACCAAACCTCTGCCAGCTACAGTAAAATATTATGTACAGTTTATACTTTAAATCTTTGGATATCTGAAGTAACAGCCACCTTAAAAACTGTGAGATAATGCAACTTGTCAATCAATTGGGGCCCCTTAAGTCTGGAAATATGTAATTAATTGATTTGCAAGGTAGTGTGACATCACAGATCCAGATCAGAGGAGAACTGCCCAGGTACCCCGTCTTTAGCTCCACCCCCTTAAACCATCTGCTGCGAAGAGAGCAGTACAGAAACGGCTGAAACGGGAGCTTTTCTGTTGTACGTCTGTGGCACTTTTACTAAAGCATGTCGCAGACATTTCATCAAGACCTCTGGAAATTGTGTCAACTTAAAAAAAAAAGAAAAAGAAATCATAATATGTCTCATTTAAAGTCTTTTAAAGTAAAATAATTTATTAGTATATTAGTGCAATGTTATCAACCTATCATGTTGGGAATGTTAGCTTTACTGATGTCAGCGTTTCTTCTGCGCTCCAGGACTATCTCACAGATCTGCTCGTGTAGCTATGAAGTCTTTAATCTCATTTCCAAAGCATTTCACAAGAAATAGGATGAATTTGTTTCAATGACACTTTTCAGCTTGATCTGAAGCACTAGTGTCATCTGCTCTCAGGTTTTGACTAAACGCTGAGTATTTGGCTGCACAGCTGGTTAACCCTTTGTTACCGCTGCCGTTATCGTTTTCAGAGTGAACTCTTAAACTCCAAGTCAAACCCTTTGACCTTTTCAATTGCACCTGCCGTTTGATCCAATTAAAGTGTTGAGAGGGTCAAGGAGATAAGAATCACTTTGAATCAGTGAAACATGCTGAGCAGTAAGCACCAAGCCAGCAGGCTGTGAACAAAAAACTACAACCGGATTTCTGTATGAGTCAGTGGTGTTGGACTGTACATTCAAGTCCACCAAAGCCCTTCGCATCACTTTGATGTATTAATGTACCAGCAGAGCAGCGGTGCTGCGTTGGTGCTGGTGGCACAAAATCTATAGTCTCGTCCCAGTTGTTACGTTGTGATGCTTTCTATGACAGGGGTTTCAGACTACACCTTATTATATTGTAAAGTACTGTTTCTGTATTTATTATGTATTCAAGTTTCAAATATTTAAATCATTATTATATTAAACTCGGGGTTTGTGGTTGTAACCCTGCTTTTGCACAGGTGACTAAGAGTATCCATTACCTTGGTTTCAGAAACTTCTTGGTTTTTCTTGTGGAGTAATTTAGCTAATGTAGCATGCTCCGTGTTTGGTGTCAAAATCCAGACGTAGATTGTAGTCTTTCACGACTGACACTGCCTCATAACAAAAAAGACATGTTGGGACTAGTTTGTAAAGGTTTTTCTCAACTCCATCAGTTCTGAAAATCGTCTTGATGTCTTGCTCGTGGTGGTATACTGTTATCGTTGTGGGTAACAACGAAATGCATTATGGGAGATACAGTTTATTGTCAATGTGCGCTTTAAAGCAGTGTAAGCTTATTTTAGGTCTTAAAATATTGGCTTAAAATCTAAGCCAATAATGCACAAGCTCTCGAGGGCCACATAAAATGACGTGGCGGGCCACATTTGGCCCGCGGGCCTTGTGTTTGACACGCGTTCTATGAGTATGATAAAAATAGTCTGAGTTTAAAAGGTGATGCAGCATTTTCTGAAAGCGGATAAATGTGCTTTTTAAGCTCTGGCACCCCAGAATAACCAGTTTAGTCACATCCTTTGCCCCCTTTTTCATCAGATCAAAAAATGACCAAATCTTTATATATAAAGAACATTTTGATTGGAAGCATGCTGGTGGATAACAGTTTTGTGCATGTGTGCTACACACAATGAGCTCTTAAACATGATTACCATCCTATGAGGAAAAGATCCACTGTGTCAACTCCTTCTGTCTCCTCTTCATATCATCTCAGTCTGTTCTTTCTCTGATCATAACTAATATTTCTATCGCTCCCCTCCTCCTCCTCTCTTCTCCTTGTTCCACCCTGTGGGGTTCTGCTGTTGCGTTTATGTCTCTGACCTCTGTGGAGGAAAAATCACCTCTCATCTCCATGTGCTTTGCGAGGAGTGCGTGATCGGGCCAAATGCTGCTGCTGAGGCTTTTCTTCTTCCTCTTTCCTCCACATGCGATGTCTGTAAATCCATGCAGCGAGCTCTGTATACAAAGCTGGTCTGTTCCAGCATTTCCAGGTGAAACGTCACTGTGTAAACTCACTGTCAGAACTGATCTAATAAGTGTGCTCAGGGGCTTATCATTACTTTATTCGTCATTTAAAACACTTTTGCTTTCTGTTAAAAGGCTTGATATGAGGAGAGGTATTAATGTGGATACATTAATGATAGTTGTTTTTTCATTTAAGTTACCTTTTGTGGAAGAACAACGATCTTATTTACTCTCCAGGGTTGACCGGTCAAGTACAGGATGATTGATTGTTTTTACACTGTTCTGGTGTTCTTGCATGACAAACGTCATGTGGCCCCAATACAGGGGGCTCTCGTCTTTAAACTGTTAAACCTTTGACCTTTTAAAATGATGCATTGTATTTTATCACCCTAGATTTAAATGGTGGCCCAGTGACTGACCAGTGGCAGAAGCTCTAAAGTTAAATTTCATACCTTATGCTCTGAAGTACAGTTGGTCCTCCGCGTTAAAGAGCTAGATGATTCGTCCATCTGGTCAGGATGCCTTCCAGATGTCTCCCAGGTGGAGGTGCTTCAGACCCTCCCCACTGACCCTTCCACCCCACCCCCCCCCATCACCACCGGGAGGAGACCTCAGGGGAGATCCCAGAGCGATTATATCTCAGAGGTTGTTGCCTTGGCAACCCAGCTCCTGTTAAGCAGCAGAAAATTCATTTATGGATAAATTGACTCCAGTTTCTCACAAATCAAGTTGTTTGATGAGTGTAAAAATGCACATTTAAGGTGGACAGGATCATTTTTATTACATAAGAAGCACTTTTTGTTGCTTGACTTTCCCTCTATGATGGAACAGCCACCCAGTGGCTCCATGTTAAATCACATATTTATTAGCTGCATATAGACTAGCTCTCCTTGCACGTGTGTTTGCCCTCTGTGAAGTGATCTGCCACACAATAGATGAGAAGTTGTGCAACAGACAAGCCATGCTAATCCGTTCTACGCGTTGAGAAGCATGAGAAAAGGAGGTGCCTTATACACTCGGGGTCCTTACAGCTCAATTATCAGTTGCTTGAATCGATGCACCACCTTTGTTCTTGCCTGGCCTCTTGTGCCATAAACACTGAACTCGCTTGAGTGGAGTTGGACTCTATAGGCCTGTGGGTGAGGTTTCACAAAGGCCATAAGTGAATTACTCAAATCGTTGCTGATGGGGGGGCCCCATTAGACGCTAACTGTAATAGCTCGTGGTGACCTCGCAGCAGCGGGTGGTGAGTTTGTGTGCAAACAGTCGTGTAGAGTGTGTATTTGAGTTTGAATGAGGGTGAATGGACAGGCAGGAGTCCTGCAGAGGGAGCAGAAGCCTTTGTTGGCCCAACACTATTGTTGGAAGCTGTCTTGTGTAATTACTGTCACAGCTAGCGCTTAGTGCGGTGCTCTGCCTGAGCAGGGGAAGCACAGGGGGATAAGGAGGGAAGCAACAAGCAGACTAAAGCCCCTGGAGATTAAGTTGATAATTATATTATGAGAACAATTTAAGAACACAATGACGTTACAAACATGCTGAGATTTCCCAGCTGTTGTTGAAACCATTTGTAATTTATGCCACTGTGATCAGAAATGTTACACGCTGCTCTGAAGGCAGATGTGTTAGATGTTCCTACTACAGTCATTGATTGGTAATATTTCTTATCACAAACACTTGCGCTGTTTTTTTTTTTTTACAGGGGCACCTTACTAACCATTCTTAAACCCAGCTAGAATCATTTTGGATTAGTTTAAATAATTTCACATTGTGAATTTAAATTTATTCCCCAGAACAACAAACAAACACTTTGTGGATCTCCACACAAATATGCAGCGTGGCTTCCCGATTTAGTGTTGCCCAAAGCCACACACTGAAACACCACTTTGATAAGTCATTAAGCCTTAAACCAGTCTTTTTTTTTTTATTATTTATTGCGACATGTGGGCACTTCAAAACAGAAAGAGCCTGCAGACTTTGGAAAAAGGATTTGTGCAGCCTTTTTGTGCACTGTAAAAAATGAAAAGTTGAGAAAACTCAAAATCTCAAGGTAACTTGAAACACCATATTTTTGAGCTTTGAAGCCAACTCACTTTTAAGTAAAAAGGTTCATCTGCTCTACTGTAAAAATGAAAATTTAAAAAAAGCATACTAATTTGTTTATTGAGTTTATGTCTTTGTTTTCTGTTTTTTACTTAAAAGTTTAAGTTGGCCTCAAAACTCAAAAATCTGGTGCACAAAGTTACTTGGAAATTTTGAGTTTTCTCAACTTTTCATTTTTACAGTGGCATAGGAGCCAGGGACAATTTTAAATACACAAAAAAGATTGATATTATGAAAATAAAACATGAAGTCCAAGAATCAGATCCTTATTATCGATTTTGGTTGTTTCCCTCTGTTGCACAGTTTGCTTGAAGTGGCTGATGACCAACATGTGTTGGTCATCATCCTGACTCCAACAGTCACCAGTTTTCTCCTGTTCAACACCCAAAGCCTAACAGCTACAACACACTCAAATGAGCACCAGCATGAAAGGGTTACTGCTTATGACTGTGCTGAGTGAAGGGAAGAGGAGCAAGCAGAGGATCTTAATGAAAAGAACCAGTTGACCGCAAATTAATAGTATAAAAGGAAGTAATAGTAGAGCAGGAAAAAATCATTATCGCAGTGAAAACTCATTTTTCAACAAGCCTGATTAACGTCTAAATATGATTTTTTTTTTTAATGCTATGCTTCCATTTCTCACTTTCCAGCACTGACATAAATGTAAGGTAACATCAGGAAGTCCAGTCAAGAACCAGGCTTTAAAGCAATTCGCTGAGTCTTCGCTCTGTTAAACGTCATCAAGAACAAAATTAAGTACTTGATAAGTAGCAAAAACAGTAAGTGGTGGAATGAACACAAAGGAACTGAAGCACATGGCCTTGATAGGCAGCGTTACTGATAATGATCTGGTTGGTTTTCTGGAGTGATGTACTCTGGTGGTACAGCTGCCACATGTACCGCATATACAACATGTCTGCACACTGAATGCCTCAGTGTAACGCACTTCTGACTGTTTGTAATGTCTGTCGCCTCCATTTATCTTAGCTGAAGCACGGTTCAGTGTGCACCAGCAGCCAGGTCATGCCCCTGCTGTTGTTTCCTAATGTAAATCGATATGTATCCATGCGCTTGGAAAGATCGTTAACCAAAGTTGGCATCTGACCCGATACAGCTCGATACATTAACTGCTGTCAACCAGATAAGGTCCCCTTTCATCAGTGCTTGATACGGCTAAACAGCAGTATGTAATGCGCTTGACTAAAAATAGCTCAATGGAGCATGTCACATAAAGTTATGATTATTCTGAGAAGCTTTTGTTAGACTGAATTGTACATTCACAGTACTAGTTGAATGAATACTGCTACATCTGCACAGGCAGATACTGCAGTGAGAAACAGCCGTAGGAGGAGGAGAGAATGTGTTTTAACGGTTTTTTGTGCTTTTTATTGGGTGGCAGGCCTTTGCTGCATCATCTGCCCACTCATAGCAGTCTGAACTCTGACTGAACTGCTGCTCACCCCTGAATTATGATCGAACAAGTGAGCCTGACAAAACATTTTTAGGGTGGAGAGAGGCACAAGCAGATGGTCCACCAAGAGTTAAAGAGGGAAAGGACAATCTTCCTTATCATGCATGGAAACACACTCATGTCCTTGGGCATCACAAAGAGAGACTCAAGTGAGGCTGGACATGAGGTAACAGCAGCAGCATTGTCTCTGACATGACAGCACTCAAGAACAGTTCAAGTAGAGCAGCTCTGCAAATGTCTCACCAAGACAGACAGGTTTCCACTCGGTCAGGGCAAAGGTGTGTGCACCTGTGTGGGTTGGATTGGTAGAAGGAGTGGCTGAAAGGGGAAGACTGAGTTGCAGTTGCGTGACTTGTGCTCATCTCAGTCATCCAGCCTGCAGGCATTAGTTGTTATCCAGCAGAAAGGGAAGTAAATACAGCTGTGGTGAAGCCCTAATGCTTACGACAAGTTATTTGGGGTGCGCACCTTTATGTATGTATGTTTACATAAAAGTAAAAATTGGCAGAGCCAGGGATTTCATCTTTCATCCCTCTCTTATCAGCCTCAATGCACATTTCACAACACTGTTCAAGAAAAGCTCAGTTACGAGTGACGACTGCACTGGACAGATGTAATAAAGCACATTAACACATACATGCAGCAGAACGTTTGGCAAGATGTTATAAACTGGTGAAAGTCAAACAAGCAATTCATTTGTATATAAATATGTGGAGACTGGTCAGTTCCTCTGAATGACTTAAAACAACCAGTTTTGCAAATAGAAAATTCCCTAGAAGATAAGTTGGCTTTCTGAATAGCTTAGTTGGCTGAAAAAAGAAGAAAAAGAGAGAAAGGTCAAAAATATTGTAAAACAAAAGGCTATTTTGTTTTTCAAAGCCAATATTTCAGTTCTCTAGTGATATTAGTTGTGTCTGTCATTCTTATATTTAAAGCACTTGTTGTGAAACACCACTAATTATTCAGTTATAAAGGAAGGCACTACACATATAAGTACCTACTTGTTGTGATTAAATGGGGAAAAAAAACCTTATGCTTCAGGTTATGTAATCACACAAACCCACTTATCTACATCTTTAAAGGCTGTCAGTGTTAAACTAATGAGGGTTTTAAAAGTTATTAAGGACAGGGGTTGATGGACAGTCCTCTGTTTTTCATCATCCTTCTTTTCATCTCTTTACATTCTAATTCAGCTGCTTTCATTGCCTACACTCACACTGACACCTTTAATCCTTTCAGTTCTCAGATCTTCCCATATGAGCCAAATGAAAAAGCCTCTTCAGCTTTTTCACCTTTGTTCATACACCATTTACTGCAACTGCCTTCAGTGCTTGCACTTCAGCCAATATCTCAGCCGTTATTATTCTTGAACTTATGCACTTCAAATGGCTCATGTTTCTCTGCAGGATTTCACTTTGATTGACACTTCTGGCGCACCCACATCGACTCCATGCTCTACTACAATTTAATTGTCATTAGGGGTGCACGATAACTATCAGGCCGATAACAGGAAATTATGACGTCATTCCGATAAGTCCGATATCATAATAATAAGGAAATAAGGAAAATCAAGAATACCCCCTCATGCCAGAAAACAACTTAAGTCTGTCATAATTTTCATAGTAGCTTACTTGAATCGATATTCGCAGTATTTCCCCTCATGTTACACATAAAAAAGAAAAAAGGCTGAAAGAACGACTGGCAAACGAGGGAACATCGGAATTTACGTTACACCTTGAATGCAGCATGCAGCACAGCGTACTGATCACAACAAACATGGCGGCGTGGAACTTCGTTAACGTTTCAGAAGAAGATAGTTTGGTGGTTATTTGTGACGAATCCTCCGAGTGAATTCTACGAGGAGGGAAGCACAAGCTTTAATACGGAAAACCTGATCGGCCACCTACAACATAACAATCGCTTCCATGGAGTTTTGAAATCACGCTAACACGAGCTAATGCTAACGTGCGCAAGCCAGCTGCAGTTTCCCCTCCCTCTCCCTCATCTCTCTCATCTAAAGCTTCCATGAGATAAAAAAACAAAAAAACAAAAAAAAAAACACTGAACCTCATTTACTTTAATTAAAGGTATTAATTTAAATGGAACAACAAGTCAAAATCCTTTAAATGTAAATCCTTTTCAGTTAGTAATTCTGATGCATGTATTTCCATCAGTTCAAGGAGCCTTTATTTTTTTATATCAGTCAGTAGTGAACCTTATTTAAGTTAATGTGAGATATCAAATAGGTTTGTTTGATAGCTTTATGAAAATGTTTGAGAGGCTTGACAATAGTTTTTCAATGGAAAAAATAAATATCTTCATTTAAAGAGTCCAAACAATTTTTGATTTTGTTCATAGTATTGATGTAATGATCTTAGGTATATGTGTGTGTTATCGGTATCGGTATCGGCCTTTAGGAGCTGAAAGTTATCGGTATAGGTTTTAAAAAACAGTTTTCGTGCATGGACGATGGCAGAGCTGTGACTTGTCATGGTGGCTTCTACATGCCCGTGACCTTATTAGAAGAGGAGCTATAGGCAACAAGCGCATGGATCTTTCAGAGACTAACGTAACACTTATATAATTCATCAGGCGCAGTGTCACGACCTCTGACAGATGGTACATGGCAGAGAGCAAAGGGATCAAGTCAGATCATCGTATCAGGTGCATGAACCCATGACTTCTGAAGTGAAAAAAGGGAGTTCTGAATGTTAGATATAACGTCCAAGAGTAACAGAAATAAATATTTGGCAATATAAATGAAAGCATGGAGAGGAGAAGGACAGAAAATGACAACGAGGTGGTGAGGAGAGGTGTCAGACCCTGCCTTCAGATTGGCATGTTGCAGCGACAGCACTGTTAGACTGGATTTAAACAGCTGTCGGCGTCTCCCACAGCAGCACTTACAGCCTCGCGCGCACACATACGAGCGCACACACGCACACGCACACCAAGGCCCTCCCCTGGCCTAAGTTTGCGTGCGAAGCGGAGAAATTCTCCACGCTAATGTGCCAGGATTTGTTTTCATCATCAAATTGCAAATATTTTGAATATGCATCACACACACACACACTTGATCCAGCCAGAACAGTGACAGCCTAATCCTTCCTTTATACCGTGTCATTTGTCAAAAAATAGAAGTGAAAGTGGCTGCAACCTGTGTTTGCTTTTTATACGCCACTCATTTAATTTTTCAGTCATGTTTGGTTACTCAACACGTTATATTTCTTACCCTGCTTGTGTTAGTTGTATATGATGTATATGATGACACTCAATTTACCCTTTTTATAAATTCTAATGAATCACAGCACCTAATAGTGAAATGCTGTGTTTATTTTTTTTTCTTTAGCCTAGCTACAACATGCTTTTAAAGGAAGCAGCTATCAGTGTGATGGTGGGGTGCATCGTGACCTCAGTTTGCTCCCTTAATCTATAAACTCTAGAATATAGAGTTCAAAATGTTGCTGTACTTTTTGAAAATTAAATGTGATAACACTGGCATCTGTCGGATGTCTGCCTGGTCCGGTGCAAACTCAGCCAACGAATAGGTGTTAATGTGACGGCCTGCAGGGACGCTGCGTAAATACGGCAGCATCACATCCCGCCGGCGCCGTCATGACAGCTGCCTTTCATGTTATTTTTTCACTACTTATATTTCACTACTTTGCTTTGGCCATGTTTACGTCCAAAAAAAAAACAAAGAAAAAAAACAGACATATTGTAATTTCCCCTCCTCTGAAAACACATGATCATAATGTGCGGTTTTTTTCAACTTTCTTTTGCTCAGTAAAGTCAATGCATTAAATGCAGTTTGCTCAAGAGAAATAGCGATAATTCAGTTTCTGTTTCTCAAAGAAGGGGTTCAATCAGGAAAATAGATTTCATTTAAGCTGAAATAAAAGCAAGAATTTGTCCTAACATGAA
The DNA here is from genome assembly GCA_018398805.1 of Hirundichthys speculiger. NCBI lineage: Eukaryota > Metazoa > Chordata > Actinopteri > Beloniformes > Exocoetidae > Hirundichthys > Hirundichthys speculiger. The sequence goes on from JAGFBZ010000564.1 coordinate 104,211, forward strand.
TAATATGAGAGTAAACACCAGATCACTAGAGACTCCTTCCATGTGACTCATGAGCAACAAGTTCTCAGAAACAACAGGCAGAGGGAAGATTTTGGGAGGAGGGTGGGGGGGGGGGGAGAGACCATAATAACATCATTGTGGCTGTTTGAAGTCGCATCAGGCCCATTTCCCACATACAGTAAGTACAGGCTGTCTGCATGTCTACTGGCCTCTCGCCACTCAAAGGCCACATTCATGGAGGCAGTGCCGCCCTCACAGAGGGCAATTGGATCCACCAGATACCCTTCCCTTCTCACGCAATGTTGTGTAAACCCGGGGAAAATGACCTCAATATGTCCCTAAACGAGTTAAGGGTGAAGACGCTGCACCCGCTCACATGTCTCAGGCATGATAATGTGCTGATGCTTTTAGAAACCTTACTCTCATGCGCGCACAGAGGCAGCAGACGGCAACTGTGGCGTTTCTGTCGCTCGCTCTCGTTTGACGTTGCTTTTGGATTTCTGTGGAATGCCGTACAGATCATCCTCACCATCTGTTCAGACTGAAATCCTTTTTCTTGGTTTTTCTGTTTTTTTTTCTGTTATATGTGACTTCTCATGGAAAACAAATCCAAAACCTTCATTTGAAAAAAAAAAAAAAAAACTATAAATGCAACGGGCTTTTGTGACTTAAAAGAGACCAAAATGTTTTTTTTTTTTCAGTACAGTAGTAAAGAATAATCTAACACATTGCACTAACACATTCATTATCTGTTTGTACGTTGTAGGTGTGTCATTGAAAATGTATCCCTTAACAGTAAAACACGTTCAGGCATCATTCATTTTAATTAATGTCCTACATTTCAAATTTTTGTTAAAAAGAGTGAATAATTGTGCAAAATGAATTAAGCAGAGCTAAAATCTTATTCATAGCAGATGGCACCAACGGTCTGTGTTTGATTCTCACTTTCTTCTGCTGCCTCTGACCTTTGTAATCTCTTCTTTAATCCCTCTTCTGTTGAGGAGCTACCACACCTTGGCCTGGAGGCTGGCACAACGTCAGCCTGATTACCTGCTGGTCTTACCTCAGCCTTTTTTTTTTTAATCTCAGCTACTGCAGCTGTAGACTTTCCTTTAACCTACGTCACTTACTTCTCTTTACAGTATCCTGCACGTTTCATTAAATGTCTTTGACTGTCATCGCTTCTGAAAAGAAGACCTCTGCATGGAGGTCAGCGCGTCACACGGTGCTTAACGCCGTGAATGATTTGAACGCAGAGCAGTGCTTCGGAAAGGTCGGGGGCGGGGGGGGGGGGGGGCTGCAAGTTAAAGAGAGGCGGCTTAAAATAAAAAGGAAAGAGAGAGAAAGGAAAACGGGTTTGCATAATTCATTAGGCCATCACAACACCAATTCTCCATTCATACATCGTTGGACTGACTTTGTTCTGAAAATGTCAGATGGGCCAGTTCATGTAGAAAACACTCAGGCTTGACCTAATTGGCAGATGATTGCTGACGGGGCTGATGCTGCTGAAGCAGACAGCTAGCAGCGTTCCAGATTTGCCAGAAAACGAACACTAATAATCTGTTTAAAAGTAGCATCTATTTATTTCTCTATATACTAATCAAATATCTCAATATGTGATTCTAAACTCTGTCCATGAGATCAGTCACAGCAACACCTCTCAGACTGCTCCCAGACACTGTGAAATTGGACTAAAATGTTTGGTCTAAAAATATCTTTCCTGTTATATTTCAATCATCATGGACACTTGATGGTGTCCCTTTTTAAATAAGATGTGGTGGATAAATTTGCCCATAGTCTGTCGAAATTACTAATAGCAGCTGCAGCAGTAGCTTACTAAGATTACAGCTCTTCTGTACAGCTAATAGATTTTCTTGTAACATTTCCCATATTTTTAGTCAGCAGCTGGATGGATAGCAGAGACAAAACACCTGCCAAGAGCCTTCAGGCGTGAGCCTTTACTTTTGGCAGACGTCTCCTCCCCGCTACTTCAAGTCCTTCTCCTTCTCATGCAAGCTCTCCTGGCCCAATTCACTGTTGATTTCCAGGCCATATTGAGGCTGTTTTGTAGCCTCTGCTCCCTTGCTGGTGATGTCATGACAAAAAAACACAAACTGAGATTTGATGAGCTGGAAAATCTCATTCCAGCTTGTAAAGAATTATTGTCCACTCTGTGTAGAGTAAGTGTCCAAATGTCAGCTTTGGTTATACAGCTACAGCGCAGGTAATAACATTTGAATTTAACAAGGTTTATGTGTTTTCATGCATATCGGCACGATTCATTTACAGCTGAACATGTGCTGAGACCGTTGACCGACACATTGCTTTTGGAGAAGGCAGCACTGAGGCTTCCACACTCCCAAGTACTGTGCATGTAATATTGTGTGGATTTCTCATCCTCTTAGAAAGTTCCCAAAACAAACAAAAAAAAAAAATGCGTAAATGTGTAAATGTTGGAAGTGTCTTATATAAGTTGCAGACACTAACGGTAAAGAAACTGTGATGAAGGATGTTTTAACGCAGGTCGCGCAGCATTTACTTCTGAGTGAGATGGACTATGGAGCCCCGTTTGGGTCATAATTCAATGAATAAATGAGTCTATTATTATGAAATACAGGCGTTTATTATTATGAAATACGTATCCATTATTATGAAATATTTCCCATTATTATGAGAATGAGCTTTTACATAATAATGACATTTTGCCAGTGGGCGGGACCAGTGGTTGACCTGCACGCTCATTGGCTGATCCTTCTCCATTCTACGCTCTGACATCGACTAGTTTTGGCCGTGAGGTCCCGTTAGCAGCGGGCCGTGGTGTCATCAAGGTGCGCTCCTAGTCCGATTGTAGCTATGGCAGCTTGGACTGAGCTATGGGAAACCTTGACGTTTCTTAGTCGATGTCAACTTTTAACCGTAAACTGAGGTGCATTCTGCCACCTACTGGCCTGGAGTATATACGTCGCACCTCTCGCCCACTATCGATAATCACTGTTCTGTTGCTTATGCCTGAATGAAAGAGCAGCCAATCACATAAATGGCTCCGCCCTCTCTGCTGTGATTGACACACAAATCATTCTTAGGAAAAACAAAACCATTATCATAATAATTGGAAATATTTCATAATAATAAACGCCTGTATTTCATAATAATAGACTCATTTATTCATTGGATTATGACCCAAACGGGGCTCCATAAAGGATGTCCTCTCCTACTGAACTGAAATCGGGGTTTGCTTCACTGAAATGTCTTGACTGATTGCAGTTTGTTGGTGTATTTCCAGACGTCAGGCCGTCCGAGGAAGTCCTTCAGTAATGTCTCCTTTTCCTTTGCTTTGGGACCAAACAAACTGTGTGTAGCGCCCAGTCCCGAACACGCAGAGTAGTCTGATTACAGTGCTGACTTTGTTGGTCCATATTGATGCTGCTGCCACTAAATAATGTCAGACAACTTGTGTGTGTCTGAGCAGTTTTACAGGATTTGGAAAAACAACAGTTTGCTGCAGAAGGGAAGAGTTTGGGATGAAATAACAGTTTTAAAGCATAGCCAGAGCATTCGGGATGCATGTTAATGACCTAGAACGTGTAGTTTTTAATATTAAATGCGCACATATCGAGTTTATATAACCTATGCATTTTGGCTGAGCCAGGAAAACAAAACCGTGCAGTAATATGATGAAAATGCATCTTTCTGATAATTTATTGAGACTCTTCAACGCAGCTTAAAGTGACACCAAGGAGTCCTTTTTCTTTTCTTTTCTTTTTTTTTTTTTGATGTTAAAATATCAAGGACACTTTAATTATTTATACGAAGTGTCATCAACCCTTCCGGTCCCTCGTCGCTGCTCTGGCAGGGGTGGCCAATCCGCGGCTCGGGACCCACACGTGGCTCTTCGCCTTTAGGAATGCAGCTCCTTAACTGGCAGAAAATCTGTCATTGCTCCTTCTTTTAACCAGTAAGACATAAAAAATTTAAGACAAAATGAATCTAAATGAGAGTGCCACTTGTAATTGTGTATATCTTCACCACTGCCTCCAAGCCACAAACATGCAAACCAGTCAAGTCGGGGTGGAGAAGGTGGGAAACAGCCCACAGCTTTCAAACAAGCCAGTCAGTTATCCGTCATCCTTTAGCAAAATACTGAAATGCAAAAAGATGAGTGAAAATATGAACACAGGAAATTTTCAGGAGACATCTTTTCACTTATTCATTTTTAAAAACACAACAGTTAAAATGTTGTGTATTTGTCCCCAGAAGTAATTCTGGACCCCCAGCTGTCTCCTGTGACAACTGTGTGTGTATATATGTGTATGTATATTTATGTATATGTATATATGTATATATATATATATATATATATATATATATATATATATATATATATATATATATATATATATATATATATATATATATATATATATATATATATATATATATATATATATATATATATATATATATTTATATCGCTCTGTGGTACGATGTCTCAGATCCACATCGATGGAGCTGGATCCCAGAGATCCCAGAGCTGCAGTGGGCATCATGGCAGACGTAACTCAGAGATTCAAGAAAGTAATAACTGAAGAGAAAACGAGAGTGTGACTGAGCAACACACCTAAGAAGATTTATGGCTGTGCTCCAAATGGCAGCTTCCCTCTATGTGAACAGTGTGTGGATGGGTGCTGTCCCAGCTTAAAACCAAAAACTTTTCACAATCATAAACTCCATACAAAATGAACCCAATTTTCCTTGTCATGTATCTAATTTCTCCTCTTTTTAATGAGGAAATTGAAGTTTTTGAATGAGTTTTTTTTTTAATTAGTTCTTTAATCTGCCATCCTCTTTTTTACTGTAAATTTGAGAAATTGAGCGGCCCCCCCCACCTCCGCTACAGCGCAGTCATGGAGGGTCCACGCAGCATCTGGGCACCTGCAGTTTGAACACACTTATGCCCCATAAATTATAAAGACACAAGCTAAACCTTTAGACAGCATCATAAAAGCAACTTAGCCACACCGCCTATATGTGGACCCTCTGAGCTAAAAATTACAATACTTTTTGTGTATGACCCAAATATATTTCTTAAATAATGAATTGAAATTTTTGTTTGTTTTTTTCTGAAATAATGTCACTTAATGTTAACACACATCTTCCGTACTGTGTGATGTCCAACAGCAGAGTTTTGTAAGAATTTGAAAGTAACTTCCAAGGCCAACTATGTGAATGATTCCTTTGTTTCTGCATTCCTGAATCCATTCAAAACCCCTAGCACCCACTTTCTCCCTGCCAACTGTTTCCTCCTCTGCTCCCTGTCCTCCCCAGTTACTGGATATTCCTCCTTGGGCTGTTGCACAAAGGCACTGAGAGGTTAGTGAGGTGTTGGTCAGGTCATGAGGCTTACTGGAAGCATGTACGTCGCCTGATCATTGAGGCTCCAATCACTGATCCTTTCATCTGTTAGTTGTGGAATCGTCTCAGCTGGCATCATTGACTGAACTAAACTAAAGGCAAAAGACATTAAGCATACAGTAATCACATTAAGGAAGCTTTTCAGAATCTCCTGCAGCTAAATGTCACCAGAAAAGCATCATCAGTACTGTGATTAATCTACTGTGTACTTCCTTAGCAACCAATGGCATACTTTAATCGTTCTTCTGAAGACATTATGAATGATTTAAAACCAGAACAGTGGGAGGTTAAATCAGACTGGTGTTGTGTTTCTACACTTCTGCCACAGGTTGCAAGTGCATTTTCAAGCAGTGCAGGAATGCTTTGAGCACCGAGAGCCAAAAATAGACTCGCTGACCCTTAAAAAGTGGAGTCTGTAACATGTTGTGGCTGCTGGGAGAAAGACGCGCGCTGTCCCTTTAAGACAGGGTCCTCAGTAGTGGAGCATAATACTGCTGTGGCAGAGTGTGTGTGTGAATGTGTGCACATAGTTTGTGTGCGTATGTAAAGCTGACTGAGCAGGCGAGGGGTTGCGTGACTACTGCAGACGAAACTGTGACCTCAGAAAAGTGGTTATGAAAACGATCTGTCGAAGCGAGCGGAGGGAGAGAGAGGGAGTGAGCGAGTGAGTATCACAGAAAAAGGACAGAAAAGAGCAAAAGAAAAGTTCACTTGTTTCCTGCACCTACAATATCACCAGATGACAGGAGAGAGTTGCCACTCTTGTATCCGTCCAGGGCAGACGTAAAGTAGCTGGATGCACTATTTAAACTGTCATGAACATACCTTAAACCCAGCGTGTGGGCCACATGGTGCTGTCCTGCTCTGTTCTGCACTTAAAGCATTTGAACTGAGCCATGAAGGGAAGACATTAGATGCTGGTTCACACTGGGGAGCAGATAACATGCTTGAACAGGAGGAACACAAAAAGTAATGAGTTAGAAATAAACTGGGGAGACGGAAAACACAGGGAGAGGTGAAGAGAAAAGGCCGGACTGCTGTGAAAACCAGGAAGGGTTGCTCAGACACTTCCAGAGAGACAGAGGACAAAGCTGTCACAATTATTATAATCACCTGATCAGGATGAGTTTAGCTGACGGGAGAGTCAACAGACAGAAACAGACAAGGCAAAGAGCATCAGCAACACTGTCAAAGCTCATAAACTGGAAGTCTAATTTAGTAGCATTTGAGTATTTATTTATTTATCTATAGTTTCGGATGTACAAAATAAATTAAGAGATTAAGAAATAAGAAAAAATATCTTTGTAATAGCTGAAATGCTCAAACAAAAACAAAACACGTTCCAGATTTTTAAAAAAGTTTGAGGTTTGAGTTTTCATTATTCTGGCATCACTTTCACTATTTTCAGTCTTTCACTTTCACTCTTGATTTCTGAAGTTTTACAAACCGCTTTAAGGTCGACTCAGCAACCTGCTGAAGCTTCTTGTCTGTCAAGAAGAATTTCAAATTACATTTTAGACATTTCTGAAAATCGTTGGTCATGGCAGCTTCATTTCAAAAGAAATAAATACATAAATAAATAAATCAGAATCAGAATCAGAAATACTTAATTGATCCCCGAGGGGAAATTGTTTTCGTCGCAGGTCCATAAAAGAACTGAAGAAATAAGAAACAGAAGAAATTTAACATGTAGTGCAATCAGAAGACAACATACATATATATGTATATATATATATATATATATATATATATATATATATATATATATATATATATATATATATATATATATATATATATATATATATATATATATATATGTGTGTGTGTGTGTGTGTGTGTGTGTGTGTGTGTGTGTAGAAATGTATTTTTACTTTTGTTTTTACAAATAAAATAAAAAATAGAATAAAAAAGACAACAATCTTTGTTGTTAATTAACAACTTTTATTCTTTGTAGTGTGTGTGTGTGTGTATAGCATGAAGCATTTTTAGGCTGAAGTTGAAAAGGAAAATAAAATTAAAAATGAGCAAAGAAGGTCAACTGTTGATTAAAATTTGTGGAAAAAATTTGTACAACGTTACACATTAATAAATTTACATGCAAATTTTACTATTTCTTTTTTTAATATAAATCAAACCACTTTTTAAAAAGTATTTTCTACCAAAGACTGGGTGAATTTTAAAAGAATTTGAAGAACGTCAGACATGTGTTCGTACAGTGATTTTGTCGAGTAGAGCTAGTTCCTGTCAACCTGTGTGATTAAAGGACAATGCTGTCTTTTAATTTCCTTTGTTCCAGCGTACTTTAAGCTTTAAACACGTGACTGTAACGCCTGAGCGGCGCTCATCTCTGAATAGTGTGTTGGTTCCTTTTATTACTTTGTTTAAATCTTTCAGCGATAATAATCAAAATCTGAACGTTATTGAAGCAAGGAATTTGGTGTTTGACATGTTATTGTGAGAAGGCAAAATATTACTGAGAAGAGCCTAGATGACAAAAATAAAAATGGAAAATAAAAGAGACGGTTGGAAAAAACTGGAGGGAGAGAGAAACGTAACTGTGTTTGCTGGAGATTGCGTGTGAACAGTAATGCTGCCTTCAAAGAGCACAGAGGAGCACATTGTATCCTTGCATGAGTCGCTCAACAGGGACAGCAGCGGGACGGATGGAGGGGGGCCGAGACTGATGGAGACGGGGGGAGGAAGGAGAGAAGGACGGTGTCTGACTGTGTGTCGTGACAATTATGATCTTTGTTTTGAATGAGGCTCACGCTCTCACTCTCACGCTTTTAGCAGGAGACACACAATCTAAAGGTCTGTCCTTTTGTCACCGTACAGGTTCTGCACCAAGAGATTTTATTTTATTTTATTTTATTTTATTTTATTTTATTTTATTTTATTTTATTTTATTTTATTTTATTTTATTTTATTTCATTTCATTCCGGATAGGAGCAATCCATACTGATATGCAGATATTTCTGAATGATGTTGGTTCAGCTCTTTTACGTGACTCAGCTCACCTCTGCTTGTATGTATGTTGACTCATCAGTTCATTAGCTGCTTAGTTTTCCACTTCCAGGTACTCCATTAAATACAACCTCAACAGTTTCCAACCAAGCTTACATGTTACATATCACATGGAAACACTGCAGTCCGCTCATTGGTCCGAGACAATCCCCACCTGTTGTTGCGCTGCAGGGTGTGCAGCATTGCTGAAGTTTGTCACACACCAGTATACTTCCTCATACTCTGAAGAAAAAAAGACAGCGTGAAAAGTATAAATCTGTGGGCATGGCGCTGCAGAACATAAGACACGGACCTGCCTGGCCATCTGTGTGCAGGGATTGAAGCTCCATGTGCAGCAGTATCAAATCCAAGGACACGTGAGCTCTCGAGCACGCAATTTTTAATTCTTACCCTCAAATGATGTCAAATGTTTCTATAAATTGAGGCAGCCAATGGCTCACAATGCAAAGACCACTTTATACACACAGGAAGCTTTTGTGTCCTAGTTTAGTGTTTGCAGCAAAGCACTCTCAGCTGAATACAGCAGTTCCATGAAATCGAAAGTCTGCATTAATTAATCTCCTAGTGCTTTATTATAAAGTACCAAGAAGGTGAAAAGTAGCTTAGTGCCTGTTAAATCTTTTGCAGAGTTAATAAAAATAGCTCACTGCCTAAAGACATCTGATATTCTAATGTAAGAATAACAATGATATTAATAAATTTAAAGGTTATCTTTTGCAACAAAGGGCAAAGTGCAACAATTCAAGCGCCTATAAAACGCAAAACAGGGAATAAGCAATATCTGCTGTGGAAAAGCAAACCAGCGCTGGGTGAATATCCGCCATAAAGACTTTTTATTACAGAATAACATAAGCCGAGTTGGCTCTCCTAATCTGTGGCATGTTTGAAAGGACTGAAAAACCTGAGCCGCTCACTGTCGATGCAGAAATGCTTTTCCCGAGCTCAGATCATGGAGTCCAAGGCTGGAGCTCACATAGCAGGAGGATTAGACGCGGGTCAGGGAGTCATCTGATGCGAGGGTCTGGGGTGTGGAGGGTAGCTTCCTCAGGTTGGCAGCGCCATTTTCATAAACGGTTTAAAATGATGGGTCAAGAGGAGCACTCAGTGTCAGCATCACTTATCTGAGATCCTCACTGGAGGTCCGGAGGCGTGGATGGTTGCGCCCCAGCCCTGCCTCCTGATATATACAGCACTCATCTAAAAATAGATCTTACTGTAGCTTTACACAGGCAAAAAGCTGTGTCATCACCATGGGAAAATTAAATGTATGCCTGCACCAGTCTGGGCCTGAAAGAAATCTGTCCTCGAATTTTTCACTTGATCACAATAATAATGATTTTTATCCTTTGTTAAAAAAAAAAAGACAAAAAAAACTAGCCTTTATGTGTGTGTGAGTGTGATCTGGTGTGTGCGCGTGTTTGTTTGCAATATCGTTTCCCTGCTGGTGCAGCAGGACTGCTTCGCTCTCCTCACTCGGGTCAATATTTACAGTTCATCCTCTTCTGCAAAATCACTCTGTCACAGCGGCTCACCATCTCTCCCTGCCTGCCTCCTCTCCCGCTCTTCCTCTCTGCACTACTTGTCACATTTAGTGTACGTCTCAATAGCCGAGCGTGATCAGGGTTGGGGTTTGGCTTGTTTTGAGCGTGCTCTACATCCTCTGGAAGCGATGCACTGGTGCCGGTCCATATGTGCATCCTCTCCTCTGATCCGGCAGCCCCTGTGTTAATACTACATGTGACGATTCATTTGTGCAGCTGTTGTATCTATTTTGAATGTGGATGGATGTGATGGCTTGTCGTTCGTGACGTGAACAGGAGAGTTTCTGTCTTGTTGTGGGACGAACCAGAGGATGTTCAGAACCCCTCTCACGCTTTTCTTGAGGGACTTTTAGCTTGAAATTAAATGGGTTAAATGTTGTTACATGTTTTTCCTTCACTGGGTGGAGCAGAAAAATACATATTATGGTCACAAATGACAAATGTGAGTCTAAAGTAAAACCTTATGTAACTTCTGATCTGATCTGTAGGTCACATAACTGTGGATGCTGTGGCAAAAATGTTTGCATATGATTGCTTTGTTCATGTCTAGATTGTTTCAAGTTAGTTTTTCATTCTTCCATCACTTTGAGAGGCAGAAACTGGGCATTTTATCCATCATCCATTAATGACTATATGACCATATACATGGTTTAAACACACACTGTATTCATTTGCAAATATATATATATTTTCATTTACATCTAGCTTGACCTGTTAAAACATTTGGTTTCGTGTGAGTGCACATGATTGCACCTTTATGACCTGCAAGAAACAACAAACTATGAAGCAAAGTATGGGAGGGGAATTCAGTGTTTGTGTTTTAAAAAAGAAGAACAAAATGATGAATATTAGAAATAACCAACCTTGAAGGCAGGAAGATAGGAAGGAAGGCAATCTGGTTTCTTATTTATCCCCAAAACATGCTTGTCTTGTTTTTTGGTGATGCAGAGCCACTTGAATTACAAAGGCTGCTTTCTATTGTTGTGTGCCAGTTTCAGGAGAAACACTGGTGGGGAAGCAGGTAGGAAGGAGGTGTCAACACACACACACACACACACACACACACACACACACACACACACACACACACACACACACACACACACACACACACTAGCACAATGGTATGGTTTCCCTCCGCTCCCCAACGGGATGCTGCCTTCACATCTTCACAAAAATGACACGTATTGTTTTCATCTCATTACCACTGCTGGCTCCTCTCTTGTGAAAAACACCACTTTGGTTTTTAGATCCACATCACCTGCTGGGTTACTTCTCAAATTTCCCATGAAAGACAGCTTATGGAGACAGGGTGTGATGTGAAAGGCAGATTTTTACAAAATCTTATCATCTGCTTTTTCTCCACAGCTGCAGCTGTGGATCAGTGTTCATATGACTTACAGTTTCATATGATCTTCATCCACAGCCCTTGTAGTTTTCACAAAAACAGGTTTACATCTGGATACAGTTGATATACAGTATTATATGTCAACCATCGTTACAATTGGATTCCCTCTAAAACATTTAAAGCTGACCAAACTTTACATTAAATTTCTTCTGGTTGCATTAATGTAGCTATTTCAGATGTCCACTCTGTAAAACTGTAAAAACTAAGATGAGCATTATCCAATCAAGAAAACACATTTTCAGCATAAACAGCTCTTTGTGCCAAGTTTTCCAACACAGTACATTCATAGAAACTGACATTTTCCCTCACTGCCTGAATTAGTTGAACCTTTGGGTTTATTTTCCGCAATTATCCTGTTCTGGAGACATGTTTAAGGATGATTTTCAACAAATGGTGAAAGTAGTGAAGGTGGGGTGGTGGAGGGTCTAACAGAATCTCCAAGACATCTGCCGTTGGCTCTCCGACACACCAATGTGGAAGTGATTTCATGAAAATTACACTGCATAGCTAAAATGAGCAGATGCGTGTTTTTTATCAAACAGAAAGTAGACTCATTAGTTTTCTCCTCTTGTCATCAGCGCCTCTCCAGCATTGGGTCTATTTAAGGTCTCATCTTATGTCTGGAACAACTCAATGGCGTGGTGCTGAGCTAACGATGTCTGAGCGCCCTCCATGAGCGCTGCATAACTGCTCCTTTGGGAATAAAAGAGAGCAGAGGAGATAGATAGAGGAACAGAGGAGTGAGACTCGACAGTGATATGACCTCTTTCCCGTTGCGTGCCACGGTTTGTTTTCAGTGCTGGCCACATGTTTGATCGTTGCATAACTCCTCAGATGCGGTTTGTAAATCATGGAGTATTTTGGATAAAAATGTGTACGAGTGGCGGCTTTTTTTTTCCCGCTCTGACATACACCTCCGAGCAGATAGCCCTCTTTATTTAACGGTACTCACTGTCCTCATGAGTTAAAAGCACTGGTTTGGTTTGAGCGGGGAAAAGCTGAAATGCCCCATTTCTGCCTGCGGTGATCCCACAGCTGGCTGTGTCTAACTGTCCTAAGTGTGGGGGCTGCGCCCCAATTAAAGCCTAATTAAAGAGCCAGTCCATGAAAACAGGGAAGCCTTTGTAGTGCTGTTTGTACAGGTGGTGTGCATCACATGTTGCGCTGGTGTCAGGTGTTCACATCAGTGCTGCACACATGCACTTGTGATCATGCACTGTACGCTGGTTTTCCCTCTAAAAATGAGGCGGGGTGCATGCATCTAATTGTATTCACTTTGAGGCGGTTATCCTGTTTAACTCATCAATCAAGCTAATAAACTAAACAGGTCTGCGGCGTAACACAGCAGCTGTAAACGTGTCTGGAGATGCCCTTATCTCCTCCACCCTTCACCGCGTAGTTTAACAGAGATGGAGGCATGTCCACTCTGTTAGCAGAGACTTTTTGTTTGTGTGTTTTTGTGGTGATGTGATTTATTAAGCGATCTGAGATGTAGCCATCCCAAAACACAATTTAGAATATACGGTAATTTCAGACAGATGTCTTGGCTTAAAGCCAGGTCTCTTGTACATCGACCGTTTCTATTGAGATTTACAACTTGAAGCGAAGACCAGTGATGGCCTTGAAAGTGGCAAACAGTTCTAATCAGGCAGAGCAGAGCCTTTCTCCAGATGTGGCGGTTCAGGAAACCGCTATCAATAGTATCTGTGTTCAGACTTGTTAGACCTTGATGAGCAAAGCAAGATTTTCAACTAACTTTGTAATTGCCCTGTAGGTTGTAGAAGCATATTAGATTAACCTAACAAGCTTTTATCGCCTTCCTAAGTAGAGACATGTCCCCAATTTAAACACCACTAAAGAGTATTTTCATGGTAAAATATCCGTCTCCATATCATATGAAGGAATGTCTGATTCTTTTTAGGAAGTGTTGTCTAACTCTTGCAGCCTCACGTCCCTGCTTTTGACAAAAACCACCCTGAGTAACTTTGGGCTCTTGTCCCGGTGGTCTCACTCACTGAACGACAGTGAGCTAACTAAAACATTCAAGAAAGTGATGACAGAGGAAACGTGCAAGAGAAGACAAACAAGAGACCAAACAAGAGTAAGGGTGAATTCCAATTCCTCCCTTAACCCTCAATCTCAACCCTCGTCCTTAACCCTGTTTTTGGCCCTCAATCTAAACCCTCGAAAGTAAGGGCCAATTCCAATTCCTCTCTTAACCCTCAGTCCTCGCCCTTAACCCTCAATTTTTGGCCCTCAATCTTAACCCTCGAAAGTAAGTGTCAGGACTATCTTGTGACTTAGAAATGGGACACCCCTCGAGTGCAGTTACGTCTTCAGACTGAAATGTATCAGAGCCATGTTGTCTCTGTATTTCCTGAAATGACACAGGTATAACATTGAAAAGAGCGCCGTATATTCTCTAAATAATATTAGCAAATAACACAATAGAGGATACATTATTCAGTCCTCCGTCGCTACACAACAAGGTATACAAGTAACGTGAAGCCGACCGGGACCACTGACGGGACTGGGACCGCTGCCCGGGACCGCCGGTCCGGCAACAAACATCGTAAAGTAAAAAAAATAAATGTTACGCAACAACGATGTTAATCCATGAAAAAAATATCAAACAAACACAATAAAATGGTGTCGTAACATTTATATCTTTAAGATATACGAAGATACTTACGTTTGTAGCTAGCTTTTTAGTGTCTTCTGGATAGCCCTTACTCCCAAGGGTGGTGTCGGAAAATACAGCCCTCAAACCCGTCCCTCAACTTGACTTGCTAAGAATTGGGACAGCACTTGCACTTAGCGGGAGCGCGCATTTTTGAGATTGAGATTGAGGGTTAAGGGAGGAATTGGAATTCACCCTAAGTGTCAGGGCTATCTTGTGACTTAGAAATTGGACACCCTTCAAATGCAGTTATGTCTTCAGACTGAAATGTATCAGAGCCCGTGTTGTCTCTAAATAACTCTCTTGTAGTTATTTATTGTTACCTGAATTTCATTTGAAACGTATATATAATGCATTGTTTGTTTCTAATTAAATTTTTTTTAAAAAGGGAAAATGTGGAAAGTCCTGACTTTCCCCTATGTACCACCAGTGGTACGCGTAGCACAGTTTGCGCACCACTGCATTATTCAGTCCTCCGTTGCTACACAACCAGATATACAAGTAACGTGAAGCCGACCGGGACCACCGGTCCGGCAGCAAACATCATAAAGTAAAAAAAAAAATGTTACGCAACAACAATGTTAATCCATTTAAAAAAAAGTCTCAAACAAAGACAATAAGATGGTTTTGTAACATTTATATCTTTAAGAACTACGAAGATACTTACGTTTGTAGCTAGCTTTTTTTGTCGCCATCTTTTTCGAAGACGTCTTGGCTAAATTACCCAATGCCTTCTGGGTAGCCCTTATTACCAAGGATGGTGCCGGAGAATCTCAATTTTGAGGGCGATACAGCCCTCAATTTGACGTTCTTAGAATCGGGACAGCACTTGCACTTAGCGGGAGCGCGTATTTTTGAGATTGAGGGTTGAGATTGAGGGTTAAGGGAGGACTTGGAATTCACTCTATACTTTCAACAGTGTCATAAAAGTGACCTAACCTCAGCACCTCGATAAGAACCTCCTGACCTAAAAATTGCACAAGTTCCTCTTTGTCACTTTAACTCATAGGTGTAGCAACCATTATATTTGAGGGGGACGGGTCACCAACTATTTGTTTGTTTGCCCCCCCCCCACTTCCCCAATGACGTCAGCTCTGAAGACTCCATGTTGCCCCTTGGAAGATCAAAGACTTTCGCTGAAAACAGCAGAGACAGGGAACCATCTTGCAGCACAGACATGATTTGGGGTAGTCACACTCACCCTTGTACGCTCAACCACAACACACTCTCGCACACAAAGACACAGTTCATACTGGTTTTTCTCATCAGTGCCCTGATCTGTCGTGAAGTGACCACCCACATTGCGAGCAAGACTTCCACAGCATGTGACATCCATCAGCCAAACCTTCTTTTTTCGCTTCAAAACCACATTTGTCTTCAGGTATTTCAGCCACGACAAAATTACAAGCACAGTCATCCAAAGGTTTCTGCTGTGAAGGCAGGTATGTCGGAGCTCACATTTATATGATATAAGTATGATTCTGTGTTTCCACGAGGGCTGCTGGGAGCGTACAGGGGGGATGCATTTCCACCGACACACACCACAGGGAGAGTACGGTCTGAGGTTAACCAGACGAAGGCAGTTATATCACGAGCTGATTTGGTCACGGAAGGGCCAGCTATGGATTTAAAGGAGATGACAAGTGAATAAATGGTCAAAATCCATTAACCCTCCCACGACACCAGTTGCAGCCCCGCACCTAACTGTTCGACTGGCATCTGTTAATAGCTGTTCTTCTGTCCTGTTGAGTGTGCGTTGAGGTGTGGTGTAGCTCGAAAGCCCTACCGTGCTACACATGATGCCTGGGAGTCCACTCAGGTTGAGGATTTAAATGCAGCAGGGAGTCCCTGCTTCCCCCCCCCCCCCCCCCCCCCACACACACACACACAGTCACACACACATGCATGCACACAAGGCACACCTCTGAGATGTGGAGCCGCCATCGCTGCCTGAAACAGCTAGAAACCTCCACAGAGATGCCCGTCATACATACATACATACATATATATATATATATATATATATATATATATATATATATATATATATATATATATCTATATATATATATATATATATATATATATATATATATATATATATATATATATATATATATATATATATATATATATATATATATATATATATACATATATATATTAAGGCTGGGCAACAATTAAAATTTTTAATCGTGATTAATCGCAATATTTCCCTGATTAATTACAATTAATCGCATTGTATACAGAAAACAGAAAATCAAATAATGAATTCAAAAGTAGTGTAAAGGTCACTTTTATTTAAATGTTCTGCTGCCATATGAACTAAAGTGCCATAACATTTGTTGTTCAAACACTTTTAACATCAGCACTTGTCAGTAACACATATTTAATGTAAATCCAATCTTAAAAAATGTAAAATTAAAAAAAGCTTATTGCCACTGCCAGGGCATTAATGTCATCCTGTTTTTAAAGTGAAAATGTCCATGTTAAAGTTCAGTAACTTTATCAATCCGTGTATCATTCGTTCTTTCCATTTTCTTTTGTCAATCAAAAATTTAAAAAATTAAAAAGTGACTTTTTTTATATATATATTTCAATTTTAGACTTTGATCAAAAATACGAAATTTAAAAAACCGCCCAGAATAGCTTTGTTTTATAATGGAGGAGTGGACTTTCTGTTGTCATTACACATCTGTGCCACTAGATGGAGCTGCACTGCAGTAACCAGCTAGAGAACAGCAGGACAGTGAACACATGGAGCAGATCTGATGGAACATGGAGGAATGACGAGAAAGTTTTGTTGCAGTCCAGAATTTTTTTCAGACAGAATTGTTAATATTGCTACCTGAGTTGCTACCTGAACTGTAAAGTTCACTGATTTTTACCGTTCTCCATGTCTATTTTAGCTTTTCCTTGTTTACCTGCTAATTGTCTTCCGGTTCCGCAGCAGCCAGTAACAGACTTCCATTCAAATGCCTTGAAGATGTGGAGGTATCACATTGACACTGATCAGATAAGATCACACATGTAAGCGTGTACACACACACACACACATGCACACACACTCAAACCAACAAGCTGCTGCAACAAGCCGTCACAACCAAAATTCCTCCTGTTTATCTTTTTCTCTCCCATTGTTTTTCTCTGTTCAGTGTTTCATTTGGCAGCTCATCACTCAGCGTATTTGGCTGTGAGCCGAGGTAATATGAATTTGAGACACGGATAAGAAATTATGGCATTTTAACTGTCATGGTGTTTCTGCCCAACTGTGTGATCACATGTTATTAAACTATCTTTGCGGTGTGAAAGTGCATGAATTCTTCAGAATCATCAACATCTGTCGTTTTTACAGTATGAGCCTGACATTTGGAGGTGATACGTCAGCACACTTTCACCTGAAACCCCTGAATTTAGTATATATTTTTCATCAGATGCTGTATCTCTTGTAAGTTATGGTTGAAGTCGTTATTTGTTTCTGTGCTTCTGTTACGTTTTTCTGTTTAATTGGGCTTTGGACCCTAGTCTGGGTGACGGACATCGAGATCTTAATCTTCCTTTTTCCATACAAGTCATTAGAATCGGACCCAGTCTGGCCCGTCCCCCTGGACCGATCTGCCTTTGGAGACCCTACCAGGGGAAAATGCCCTGAACATAGCTCCTGGGATCATTCGGCCACGCAAACCCCTCCACCACGTTAAGGTGGTGATTTGAAGATGAGAAAACATTGATTAGTTTTTATTTCAGTTTCTGTTCATATGGCACTAAGAGGGTGGTATAACCTCCCTCTGTCTTTCCCGCTCTGGTTATCTGGGCCGCTCTCCTGCCTCACTTGCTCTCTGCCTGGGACTGCAGGTGAATTTCTCTGTTGTGGCAGTCGGACACATCTGTTTGGACAGGAAGAAGCAGTGACGGTCGAGCACAGGGGAAGAGAAAGGAGATATGATGTCAGGCACCGACTTTCACATCAGGGAAGTGTTGAAATCAAGGAGATGGTACAATATCCTCTGCAGGAACTGTTTTTCCCTCCCAAACACGGCAGCTGTGTTAGGATCGCCTGCTTGTTCGCACTGTTCAGTGTTTATGTACATGATGTTGCAACTTACAAAGAAAGTCACCTCGTGCACTTTCAAGATATGTACTCTTTAAACTGAGCAACAGAAGTCTGACATGTGATTCCTGTTGCTGGTTAAAGTGTAATCTTTGAAATCCTGCTGCTCAGACAAAGGACAGTTGAGACGTCTCAAGAGTATTATGTTCTCCAGCTTCACCGAGAGGGAAAATCACATTAACTAAGAGCTAACATTAGCCTGTAACCTGTTGGTGGCAGGAGGGCCCAAGATACTTTAAACTGATCATTGGGTGAAATTTACAGTTGAGGGGTTGCTGATATTCTCAACAAAGCCAGGTCCTTAAAACGCCATACCGGCATTTAGAAATGTTTCATATCTGCCATTTAAGGGGGCTTGATAAGAAAATTAAAAAAAGACTAGCTTCCTGAGGTTGACAGCACATACTTATTGCATCTGATGTGATTACCACTATCTCAGAATCTCAGAAAAAAAAAAAAAAAAACAATGCTCTCATTTTGTTTGGAGCCTGACAACGGCTGTTCAGATTCACGGTTACGTCACAGACACGGCTCAGGAGAATTACCCAGCCTCGCGTCTTTATCCCCACCCACAACTTAGCTTTGCTATTAACAGTAAATTCAGGAGCAGTCACTGTTAACTTAGGAGTGAAAAGACCTAATTACGTTCTACCACTTTCTCAGATTTACTGAACAGGAAATCTGTCAGTAAACAGATGATCGTCTCACTTCGCTGCCTGAAACCTCCTGCTATGAACGCAGGTGTAGAGACACGGCTGGAAAGGGAGCTGTGGGATATTTTTACCAAAGCATGCCACAGAAATACTATTTAGGCCTTGAGAAATTATTTAAGCATTAAACAAAAGAGGACATAACATCTGCCCATTCAGTGCAAAAGAAAGCTCACATAAATAACTGGAAATTCTTGTAACAGCTACTCCTAAGCATATACAGAAACTGAGAGCATCTCTGAATAAACCCAGGCAGCTGTGGACAGATCCTGAGGAATGTTATCCATCGTCTTGTAGCTATAATAAATCTAAACCAAGCAATTTGATGGGTGTTGTGTACATTTTTAAAGATAATTATATAATTAAAGCCAAACCTATCATTCATACGCTACTGTAGCCATGTGGTTATGAGTGAACACGGGCCAGACTCTGCTGGGTTTAATACAAAACCCAGATCTGCTGCACTACACATCACAATGAAACCTGAGGGATGTAAGTACGCTGAAGCCGAAAAGGCTTACTCCTTTCTACTATCACATACTTTTTCATGCGTTACTCTCAAATGAGAGGTGGGAAAAGATGTTTTTCTTTCTTTTTAATGACAGTTCCCACCATAGATTCTCTTCTCTGTTTCCTCTGTTTCAGTCATCTTCACCTGTCCACAGAATTCTGTTGTTTTTTTTTCCCACCTCCTTCTTTTTAGCTGCTATCACTGGGACAGATGCTTGAATTACAAAACAATATTCAGCCACCATTTAATTTACTCTCAAGTGTTGTGCAAATAAAGGATAAACCCAGGCAGTTTGTCACATCTTTTTCTCAAAATAATATCAGGTAAAATCTGTCTGTGCAGAATTCACGGGCTGTCGGGATGTTTGGATTTTTTTTAATCTCTCCAACACCACAGTATTTTTATTTTTCTGTAAATATCAGTTACTCTGTAAGAGATATGTGGTTTTGATATTCTTTATTACAGAAAGTGGATGCTCCGCTTCTTAATAATGGGCCGTGAAAGCAGATCTGAATGGTGGATTGTCTGTTGTTTTTCCTGGACCTCGACGTGTCCAGCTAGACTTGATAGATTATAGCTGGCTATTTAAAAGTGTGATGCCTAAGAAGGACCACACACTGTGAGGGGAAGGGAATCTCTGTGTTTGAGAGACGGTGATCGATATAGATCAGTGCGTCTGTGTGCGTTAGTGTGAATGCAAGCTTGCATGTTTGCGATTTGTCACTGATTATTTGGAGAAGGATGCCAAAAGTGCTGTTACCTCGAATCTTACTTCTTCTCAAGGCACGGATATCATCAGAGTTCAGTAAACTTCTCCTCTCACACAAGTGAGCACTCCATCTCAAGGTATTTCTAACGTCATTTCTGAGCAGACACTGAGGTGTTTTCAGCTCTACATGGCTTTGAAATGGATCTACTGACCACAGACAAGCTTTCTGCCCCCCCTCTCCTCTCCTCTCCTCTCCTCTCCTCTCCTCTCCTCTCCTCTCCTCTCCATAGTAATGAATAATTGTAACCTGTGGGGACAGATGAAAAGAACTGGGAGGGGAAGAGATTCTTCTTTTCTTCCTCAGCTGTCCCTTTTGACATGTAAAGCGTGTAAACTTGGCAGGGCCAAATTTGTTGATTGCGGGCTGCTGATGTGACCCATCTGGGATTGAAACATTGCATTAGGTCTTCGCACGCTATTTCCCTGCCACTCCCTCTACTCAGCCCCCCCCCCCCCCCTCCTCTGTCACATGAGAAACAGTTGCAGCACTGTTGTTGGATGAGGAGGATGTGGGTATTTGGTGTGTTTGTTTTGTGTGTGTGTGTGTGTGTGTGTGTGTGTGTGTGTGTGTGTGTAATAAGAGACTGCCCCCTTAATGGGCAGTGGTCAAAACTTGTTGTGCAAGTTGGATTGTGTATTCTTTGAATGGATCAGTTTCTCTAACGATGCAGAATAGATCCCTCTTAACTTTTTCCAACTCTGACAGTTATTTTGGATTAATAAGCAACGGAAAAAAAAGATTACACTTCATCCCATATTAGAATAAACTGAAAATGATGCATGTATCAGCACGTATATTAGCAAACACCAGACTTTTCTGTCTTGTCTGTTCCACTCACATCTGTATGAGCTCATTCTACGAAGTTTGACTGCAGGACTGATGAAGAAAAGAGCAGAATTAAAACCCACTTCACTGTGTCTTTATTCAGTCTTGAGGAAACAAGGCATACGTTACCTCCTTGAGATGCTTTCAGTGTTTTAAGCCTCTGATACTTTCCCAAATCAGAAATGGTGCTCTCACTCTGGAGACATCCTGGAGCTATTGCACAGGAATTTCTGTGGCCCTGCTCATAAATCAGGCTCCAGCTGAAAAGTCAGGCATAAAATCCTGGATGACTCGCTCCCATGGCTTCACTGCACTGACCTGCTCTGGAAACATATGCTCTTCTCATGTACCTTGTTTGAAGAGTCTTTTTTCTCTGACAGAGGAGAAAACCTAAGAAAAAGAAAAGGAAATATATATATTTGGCTGGGCAACTATAAAAAATTTTTTAATCGCGATTAATTGCATAATTTCCCTGATTAATCACGATTAATCACATTGTATACGCGAAATCAAATAATGAATTTAAAAGTAGTGTAAAGTGCACTTTTATTTAAATGTTCTGCTGCCACATGAACTAAAGTGCCATAACATTTGTTGTTAGGGTTAGCGGTAAAAATCCATGCACTTTACTGTTCGGGTAGCAACTCAGGTAGCAATATTAACAATTCTGTCTAAAAAAAAAAATAAAATTCTAGACTGCAACAGAACTTTCTCATCATTCCTCCATGTTCCATCAGATCTGCTCCATGTGTTCACTGTCCTGCTGTTCTCTAGCTGGTTACTGCAGTGCGGCTCCATCTAGTGGCACAGATGTGTAAAGACAACAGAAAGTTCAGTCCTTTAATATAAAACGACCCCCATTTTTGAGAATATGACTTCTAGATTAAAATATCGTCCTATATTTGGGTCAATACGGTAGTTTGATCAAGGACTTATTAAGCAACGGATGGGCAATGCTCAGAAATGAGCCTCAGGAGATTCTGAGCTTGTCAGGATCTGAGGAGACTGATGTCAGACGCAGAGCTGGAGAGGCATTGGTTCATCTATATATGAGCTGAGTTTTCATTCAGATTTACACAATATAGCAAATATTACAGTATGTGATTCCAGCGCCGCCATGCTACCTGAACTGCTGCACAAAGACATTTCAGAGTCACGTAAACTGGACAATTAAATATTAAAAAACAAATTCAGTCCCATAGCCCGTTTTTTTCATTTTGTATTTTTGATCCAAGTCTAAAATTGAAAAAAAAAACAACAAAAACAATAATTGTTTCATTTTTTTGATAAAGTTACAGAACTTTAACATGGACATTTTCATTTTAAAGTTCTCCCAGACGGAGGATTCAACAGAAACAAGGTTATTTGTAACAACTGACAAGTTGAACTGCCCGTTAAAAGTTTCTGCTGTTACCTCAGAAATTACCGGTTTTAATGTTCTGATTGTGGCTCAGGATTTTGTTTGTTGACTTTTTTTATTTTTTATAAAAACAGGATGACATTAATGCCCTGGCAGTGGCAATACGCTTTTTTTTTATTTTACATTTTTTAAGATGAGATTTACACTAAATATGTGTTACTGACAAGTGCTGATGTTAAAAGTGTTTGAACAACAAATGTTATGGCACTTTAGTTCATATGGCAGCAGAACATTTAAATAAAAGTGACCTTTACACTACTTTTGAATTCATTATTTGATTTTGCATATACATATATATATTATCCCAACTCTAAAATGAAGTAAATAATTTTATAGATGCAAAGGTTTATGTTTGTGACAGTGTGACAGATTATTTTAAAGCAGTCTGAGCTGTTTGAGGAAGGTTAATTTTAGCCAGGGCGAGGAATTGATAATATAGCTGTCAGATACTCAACCACAGTACATCTGCATGATTTAAGAATCTTGTCTTTTAAAAGCTGCCATCTCACATCTCACCCAAGGCTGCAATTAGGTCTGAGGAGGCACAACATTTGTGAAACTGGGTTGCGACATCAGGAAACAAAATAGATGAGAAACAGAGATATGTAGATGTTCACTAGAACTGACACATTAGTCAATATGTTAACTATGAGCTGTGCATTTTATCTTTCCAAAGTTGTGATTTTGCATGATGAGTTTTGATTTCATGTCATGTTTTGAGCTTTATTTGTTGAATCATGCTCTTTTTTTTAAATTCAGAAGCAGCGTGAAAAAGCTGACCCAGACAGTAGTCCAGTCGTGTCACCCGCAGGACCACCAAAGAGCCAAATTGGAGTTTATGAGCTGCTGAAGCTAAACGCTGGTTTACTGGCACCGGCTCTAATCTGACGTTCATTAGTGTGGAGGTGATAATTGAAGGGGTTGCTTGAGCAGCATGCCACACATTAGGTCCTGATGTTCTTCTAACATCTTTTAGAAGAATTCCTCTTTGAGCTCTTCGCCTTTCCACATTTGGAATTCCTTGGCTCCTTAAAATGACTGTTTCCCAAATATAACACTTTCAAATGGACTCTTTAGCTCCAAATTTTGTTGGTTTCAAAGAGTTTGACAAATGCATGTGTGTTTGATTACCTTTCAACCTTGGACTTGAAGACACACATCACACACACATGGTTTTGTCTTGCATCACACACGGCTGCTGTATTTATATGTAACATAAATCTCTACAAATCAAATTACACAGCGTAGATTTTACCTAATATTTACATGAATCCAAATAGCCTGCAGGATTTACTCTGAAACTCTTTCTACATTTGCCCGTTGCCTCGGCACTGCAGAGGTTCTCCTCGCCACCTGCAGATTTCTGGACAGAACAGAAACATAAGAGAGCAATTTTACATCTCATTAATTCCATATCTTAGCTATGTACAGCCTGAATTACACATTTAGTCTATTTTTTTTAAACAAAATATTGGTTCCCATCTCTAGTTTCTAGCATCAAATGAATTCTCAGGCTGAGAGTGAGGTGCAAGGCAGTGGAAGATGTCATTCAGTTTTTCTGCTCAGGTGAGAGATTCAGGAGCAGGTTTTGGGTCGGGGGCCGAGGACTCTAAATACTGGACCCTGCTGCACCTACCGCAGTCTGCATACCTGTCCGCAGCAATCCCTCTTTTCCCCCTGATCTAAATATGCGCACATGAGCAGACACTTCCCTTTGCTTCTGACTCCGCTGGCGTGAGAAGTCGAGTGTCATTTTAGGGGACGAGGAGATTTACGAGATCATCATCAGGCTATGCATGCAAATACACCGAATCCAAAAGAAGGATGCTGATCTCTGCAGAAACAGGCTTTATGGCTTTAGATAGCTATGTTTATTTATTATCTCATGGTTTTATGTGATGGCTATAAATAGGCTATAAATGAGCCTAAAAAAGCTCAGTCTGAACAGAAAATGTATAATTATCCTCCAAAATATTGTAGTTTCTCCTTCCAGAGTTGTACATTTTGAGGAGCAGCATATGTTGATTTCATCTTTCAAGCACATCATTTGTCAGACTAATGTAAATTAAGAATTATTAATATGTCCTTTGTCATGCAGTGAATCATCAGGTTTCAACATCTTGACGTAGCGAGAGGTATGGAGACGCTAACGTTGTTGCATAGAGGCATATATAAGCTACGTTTCCTTACGGTGATGAGTCACAGAAACATGATTGTAGAAAGTTTGAGTGAAACTGCAACGTTTTAACACAGTTGATCACAGAGTTCAGAACACACACAGTTCTTACCAGTTCATTGCAGGGTTGACTTTAGCCCAAGTTTCAAAAGCTTTGACACTGCAAACTTATGGCCAAAAAGCTTGCAGAGTTTGTTTTAATGTCTTTAAACCTTCTGGGCTTAGTCACATCGTCCATAATTGTGTGCTGGCAGAATATCTTTACCACGACTTTTGATACACATGGGAGTTTAATCAAATTATGACAAAGTCTATCAGCTTTTGTGCTGCTGATTTGCAGTGGAAAGTTAAAACTTGGTTGTCATTGTGAATTAGAGATCAGTAGGAGAAACAAGTAATGTCTGTCTTTGATAAAGAATATGGTCTTTTAATTTACTTCCACACTCCCACAATATCAGGAATCTGTGAAAGAGATGGTTTTAAAGAAAGTCTCAAAACTATGGGCAGATGCCAAAATCTGATGCCAAAGACTCTACATTACAAAAGATACCATATTTTTTGCATGTTGTTATATTCTGCAAGCAGCTTATTTATTCTCCATTTATCTGGACTTGGAACCGCCAAGCTGGCATCCAGTAGGCTGTTGCAGTATATTCTGCAAGCAACTTCTTATGGGCCTCTCCCTCCGTAGGAGGCCCCTCAGCGGGGAATCATATTTCACATAATGATTTGGCAGAGGTTTTGGGGTTGTATGCCCTTACTTACTCCAGTAAGTAGGGACTTAGGACCGCCACTATGACTCACTGGGGCTATAGGAGTTTGCCACGTGAAGGAGCTTGTTTTGATATTGATCTCGAGACCATCCGGTTGGAAAGAAACCAACTCTTTCTTTCTGCAAAAGTGCAGTGCAGTGTCCTTAGTTCCTTCTAGGTGGCGCATGTTGGATGCTCTACTCCTGGCAGCTTTGCATGCAAATGAGAAAACCTAATCTTCCTGTTCACAGCCACAGCCTGTGTAGAGAGTCTGTGTTTGTTTACCCTCACAAAATCTCTTTAGTTGGTCAGGAATTAAACATAACACAAACATGCACATATACACTCAGAGCGTCACGCTAACACCAGATGCCAGGAGCAGAGTGGCAACTGAATGACATCTGGCATCTTTCCTTACTTTTGCCTCTTTTAGCAAGCTCGCGTGATCCCACCATCATTCTCCACCGCTTATGTCCTGCAGTCACACACATGCATCACACACCAACACACACACGTTGCCTGTTGGGCATTAGCACAAGGGTTGTGTGCCCTCCCTTTACATGCCAAATGAAGTGATCAGTGAAAATACTACAAGTGTAAACAGTCAACACTGTACGTAGAAAGAGTCGCTTGAGTGCTGTTTTGACATGAAACGGGTAAAGAAGGTATAATGTGATAAAATATCCAGAGCTGGTCAAGGCCATCTCACGCTACATTGCTTTTTTCAGCTGCCCTTCAAATGTGCACAACTAAAGCTACTGCCAAGGTTTTCTGGGAATGAGTATTATTGTTGTTGGATTAGTGCTGCCAGCAGCTGCTGCTTTTAGTTACAGTATGTTCTGCGATAGTATTTCGTGATATTACAACACAAAGTCAAAAAACCCACGAGAGGAAGATACAAATAGAAAAAATAAAATAAAAAACAAAAATAGTGCAAATTAAAAAAGTGATTCTTACATTTGCTTTCATTTCATATTCCATTGCATGAGTGTAAGATGTTTCATGGTTTGTTTCCTTCTCTTGAATATAAATCTATTCTTATCTTCATGCCTGTAAAAAAATGTTTTCTCTAAATCAGGGCGGTAAAGCTTTCACTCCTTTGTAATGTGGGCATTCTTTCTCACAACAATCAAATAAAGTCCTGGGACTGTGGATACCAATGAAAGAAGTGTTTTGGTTTCAGTTTGTTTCAGTTTGTCTGAAGGTCTGTATGAGCAGGCCGTCATCATCCAGAACCACACATCCACAAGTCAGGACTGCAGGTTGGACAGTCCAGTACCTGTGTCCTCTTCATCCTCAGCCATGCCTTTGTGCTGTCTGTAGAATGGGGTTCTGCAGTGTTTTGTAAATAAATAAAAAAATGTGTGGAAATCCCTGGAAATGATGTCATTTTAAGGGAAGTATGTGTTGCTCTAAAATATCAATAAGCTTTTCTGCAGAAGTGTAAGGGCCCTTTTCCAAAGACACTGATACATCACCATGCTATCGCAGACCCTGAGTTTGGGACTTGTTGCCTTAAACAGTGTGAATGGTAGAGCAGTGGTCCCCAACCCCCCGGTCCCTGGCCTGATAAAGGTCCGTGGGTCATTTGGTACGGGGCCGCAGAGAAAAAATAAATCACTTCCATTATTACAATTTGATTCATTGTCTTGGTCTAAATTATGTTTTATTTTGAAAAATGACCTAATTCTCTCAGTTACATTCGTCGATGACTTACTCTTGACGTATGACAAGACTTCAAGACCCGTGTCTCTGTCATGTGATACATATAAACCCCCAAGCTGGCAAAATGAGTAAAAAACAAACGTCTTCAGAAAGAGGATGCTACCAATGCTCTGTTGTTGGTGCGATGTTACAAGGACGCTTCTAATCAAGTTGATTAGAAGCGAGATTAACCAATACTTTCTTCTTTGACGTCACAAGTTTTACTTCTTCTCTAAACTCTCAAGTTTTATATCAACTCACTTAGTATTTAATATTTGTTTGTCAAACCAGCTGTGATGACTTAGGTTTTACGATGAGCATCCAGTGTCTAATTCCAACCCATGCTCCATATCCTGCAACAAATCAAATGAGGTGTCGAGTAAAGGATAGTCATATTACTGCCGTGTTGGTATTTTTGGTCAAATAATTAGTGGTGTTAGTGGCCAAACTGATGTGTGACATTCCTGGAATGAAATGGAGGAGACTCGCCGATAGACCGAAGATAAGCTGACTCCTGATACCAAGTAAATCCTGATCTCGCTGAATCAGTTTAGAACTTGTTCTACAGAAAACTGTCATTAAGCCTCACATATATGGGCGATAGCTTGTTTAACAAAAAAACTATGAATGAACAAACATCATATCACATTCTTTTACACTTTAGCGCATCGGCTCAAAATGAACTGAGTTGCATTTGGAATGACGAACACAATGTATGAATAATAACAAGCTGTTTGAAGGTGACTTGACCTCTTCAGTTCAATTCACCTGTTTTACAGATGGGTCCTGGGTGCACACACACACACACATACACGCACACACATGCCTTGTGATACATAACACGTTGTATTTTGTACACACCTAAATGCATTACTACACTGATGCTAACAAAAATCCTAAATGTAAGTTTAAACATCAGTGTTTTTGGTTTTCTGTAAGTATAGCAGGCTCCCAGCCTTTGGATCCCATGAATATGGTAAAAGATGCACAGATAGATGCGAACACACAATGACCCGGAGGCTACATAACACCTCCGTTAGCGTCTGCTGATCGACAGGTTAATGGCTTTCATGCATAAAACATGATCAACAATCATAGCTATCACTGGATCCCATTTACCCTGGACACATCAGCCATCTCACTCCTATTTAATTATGCAATATTAGGCCTTCTGTGTTTCTGTAAACTGAAGACTTATGTGATCTCTTTTAGCTACATTTGTTGAAGCCATAAAGCACTATTTCCAACTCATGTAGCTGGTTAGCATTTGATTAGCATTGCGTGCTAGAGCAGCATTAGCGTGGTTTTCCTCCCATTTGGATTTGGCTCGAGGGACCATCTGCACATTATTATTTGCCTTAGTGGTGCGAGACGGCACCCATAATGTTTATTGACAAATTACATCTGGGTATCGAAAGGTTTTATGGATGAAAAAAAAAATCACTGATGGAATCATTTGTTTCTAGAAAGTGTGGCTCTTCTCCAGAAAACCTGTTCAGCATCCCGTCTACGGTCACCGAGAGTGAGGCTTGTTTCTGAGTGGCCAGAGGGAAGGCTTTAAGGCTCGTCGGACCTCTCTCAATGAAGAATGTGGTTGATATTAGTTGACACATGATGTGAGGAACCACCATTTGACTGAAGTGGAGCTGGCATGTGATGCTGCACCGTGTACTGCTCTGTTTGCTTTTGTTTCTCCTCCCCTCTCATGGCTGAGTTCAGTAAGATGAAAATAGAGGGGGGGAAAAAATAACAATTATTCTTGGCATCGATTAAGCATATTCATATTTATCCTCCTGTGTGGAAAAGGAATAAAGTCACATTTGGTGGTATTCATGAAAGTCTGTTGCAGTTGTTAATTGTGGATGAGAGAGTCATATGATGAACACCTTGTGGCTGTTAATTCTATATTTGTATGTAAGTTAAAAGTTATTTTCTACATACAAATGTATACGTACATACATACGCTTACATGTCCATACGTATGTGTGAGCCTTGAGTGTAATGGTTTGATAATGGATTTACTTGATCTAATAAATGTTTGGCAGCAGAGTGTCTTAGCTCCCATGGCACATCTGTTTGCCAGCTTCTTTTTATAATGAACTTTTATCATTACAAATTTTCTCCTCATGAAGCTCAAAAGCAGACAGCATATGTTCACGTGAGCTATACAATTTGAGGAAATACTGTTTGGTAACTTCAGCCTCTTGAACCTCAGGCTGCTCATGAAAACTGAGATTGTGCGAGTGCAAGAATAGAAAGCATGTGCTTTATTGTGGGCAGGTGGGGTTCCTGAACACAAGTTTTATTAACCACCAGCTCCTTCAGAGAACAACAGGCCACAGACATCCTCAACAAAACAGGAATTCAAGGAAAAGCTATTTATAGAAACCATGGAAACACATCCATGCATGCAAACGCTGATGCTTCTTGCAGTATTTTTGTGGATGTGAAGTTTGAATGGTGCAATTCTCTGTATGCATACCAGAAAGGCAGAAATACATCAGTACTGTATCCATTCTTACCATTAAATCTGGACTAAATCTGTGTAATCTCTCACCAAAATCAACTTGTTTGGACACTAATGTGCCTATCTCTGGAAGCTTTAAACATTGAAAAACAAAGAAGAAGATAAAGTGCAGAGACAATAATATCACCATCTGATTTTCCACTCCATCCTTCTGCCATGAAATATACTTTTTGTGTACGTTTGTCTCATAACATAGTTATGCTTGAATATATGGGACACATGAGCTTGTATCCTGAGTCAAACTTTGGGCTCGAGTTTTTGGCAGGTGAATGTGTCACATGCCCACTGAAGGCAGAAAGAAACACTTCATTTCACTTTCTCAGCTACGTTTAGGAAATACTGCGTTGTATGCGTTTGGTTTGGTCAAATCTCAAGCTTTCCTGCATAAATGGCTCAGCTCACGCAACACATGTCTGGATGCAACCTGTGTGTGTGAATGGAGACCCTCCAGCTGTTTGGATATTGTTAGTTTTTCAAATTGCCTGTGTAAGTATTCCACCACATTGGGCTTAAGTTGTAGTTAATTTTCCCAAGGCTTGACAAGACAGATTTAGGAGTTTTTAGGCAGCCTCTCAACTGGCCCGGTTTGTGGATCACTCTTTTGATGGATTCGTCAGAAAAGCTATTTTTCCCAACAGAAAAACATCATGCTCACAGAAAACATGCGTCCCCCAATCAGTTATGGCCTCTATTTATAGAAGCAATTAGATGACTTTCACATTACGATTGTTATAATAGTCCATCAATGTGCATATGAAGACTGCACGGCGCCAGTTTTATGATCCACCCTGCAGTCGAGCCACGTACAGTAGCAGTGCGTACTCTGTAAAGAAGCTGCCATACAAGTCTGTTTTGCCTCAGGCCTCTTGTGTGGAGACGTATTACAAGTGTTGAACATGGTGACTGGTGCGTCAGCCTGCCTGCCGAAACGGAGAAGTGGAAAAAAATGAATTAACACCCTAACCTTCGTTCGGTGTGATCCCATTCGCTTTGTCATTATATCACTTCTCTTTTAGCTCGGTATCAAGGCGCAAACAAGGCCTCTTGTTTATGCTCTATTCCAGGGGTGTCAAGGGCCACATCAGCATCATGGTGGCCCTCGAAGGGCCAGATTGACAGCATGAGTGTAGTGTTTAAATTAAACTACACCTTATTATATTGTTAAATAATGGTTTCTGTATTTATTATGTGTTCAAATTTCAAATATTTAACTCATTATTATATTAAACTCAGGGTTTGTGTTTGTAAGAGTATCCATTACATTGGTTTCAGAAGCGGAAGCAGTTCTTTGTTTTTCTTGCAGGCTAAATTTAGCATATTTCGCTCCGTGTTTGTTGTCAAAATACAGACATAGGTTAAACTCTTTCACGACTGACACCCGCCTCATAACACAGAAGACATACTGTTATTTCACCTTGAGATACAAACTTATATTTATTTTCCCATCGTTCATGAAACTGTCTTCCTTGTGCATCAATTTTTCTTTTCTTGGACATGTTGGGGTTAGTTAGTCCATCAGCTCTGAAAAATCATCTTGTGGGTAACGATGAAATGCATCAATATGCTCTTTAAAGCGGTGTAAGCTTATTTTAAGTCTTAAAATATTGGTTTAAAATTTAAGCCAATAATGCACAAGCTCTTGAGGGCCACATAAAATGACGTAGCGGGCCACATTTGGCCCACGGGCCTTGTGTTTGACACATGTGCTCTATTCAGTAATCAAATGTTTCTCCTGCTTCAGAGTTTAGGCTTCCTCTCACAGCCCTGCATGCACATGCTTCACCCACAAACATCACTCACTCACAGTATAATCTTCTCTGAAAGATGAATATTTGTAATTCCTGCTCCAGCACAAGTACTTTTCGTGGATGCTGTTTTGTCAACAGGCAAAGGGAATTTCTCTAAATCGTTTCATCCCTTGACATGCAATCATGTTTTAAAGAAAACAAAGCATTTTCATCCACAACAATTGGTGCAAGACTGGAAACTGCACCTTAACATTAATGGAAACTGCATCTTAATATTTGTATGTAGGATGATTGAGGATTGAATGGGTCTCATGCAACTGCAGCAGAGAAAAACTAGTGAAGTCTGTGATGAAAATGTCCAAAAACTCCTCTGCACTATTTTCTTTTTCCAGTGCAAAAACAAAATTAGTTTAAGTGGCAGGGGTTGGATTTGGACAGGGTGAGATCCGGACATTTGATCTGTGGCATAATTAAGTATTAACTTCCATTACAGCGCAAGCTTAACCTTCTTCTGCGGAGCAGCATTGAGCGCCTGCCAGCAGTCATCAATATTTAACAGCTGTTGCTATTATGAAATTCTTTATGGGTTAATGTGGCTTGCCGGCTTGCACGCAAGGCCTTGGCCGTCAGCCAGCAGCCTGTCAGGAGGAAGAGGAGGAGATTGACAGACGGCTCGCTCGCGTGACAACCAGTCTTTGATCGGCCAACTCCCCCTCACCACTGCTCTCTCTCTCTCTCTCTCTCTCTCTCTCTCCGCTGTGGATTTCCTCTGCCTGAGATGAGAGAAGGGGTGGGACTAAGCAAAGGAGGTGGCAGAGAGCCAGCTACAGCTCAACACACACACAGATTTCTCTACTCACGCAAGCCTTGTGGGAGGGGAGGGGCCGCTGTGCTGCTGCCTGCTCAGGTCTGGACCGGGTCTTTACAAGCTGTGGATCAGCTGCCAAGAGATGGCACCCATGCTGTTCCAATCAGAGCCCCAAAACAACCAATGACAGAGGAATGCAGTTGGTGATCATCTATGTAATGTCCCAGGGAATTCAGTTTGGTAAAGGTTAGCTGAAGTTGGAGCAGTTTTTTTTTTTTTTTTTTTTTTTGTTTCTCGCAAGACTTAGAAATATGAGATTATTTATCTTTTTTTAAATTAGATTTACTTATTGAGTCCATGTATGCCTTAATTAGTCAGGAAATCTTAAATGTGTTAATTTACTGTTAAAACAAGTAACCATACTCAGATGTTCCAGCTTTTATTTTTGTCCTTCACCATCTTGTCTCAAATAAACACATAACATATTCTGCTAGCATTAAGTAATATCCACTTTAATTTATAGGTGTGCTGTAGCAAGTCTGTTCTTTTTGAATAACTGTTCCTAAGATGTGATCATTTGATTTGAGTCCTGATGAGGATCAGCAGCAGAGATCATATTTCCTCAATCTTAGCTTCCTCTCTGCACATATAAAGCCTTTAAGGGCCCGGCTGCCTCTCATCTTAAAGAGTGTTTAACTCTGGATCTGCCCAGTAGATCAGCTCACTCTCAGGCTGCAGGCTTCATCGTGGTTCCAGAGTTTCCAGTAGTAGAAATGGAGGCAGAGGCTCCTCTCTGGGGGAACCAGCTCCCAGTTAGTGTTTAGGATGCAGACACTCCCTCTACCTTGAAGGGCAGGCTTAAAACATGTCTTTTAGATAAAGCCTATAGTTAAGAGGTAGCTTCATTGATGTCGTGTGTGCTCTTCTGGCAGTGTTGTACCTGAACGCCTTCATTAAACAAAAGTTCACGAACTAGTTTGTATTTTGTGCGAATGTGAACTCAACGCGTTCTCTTTCCCCTTGACGAGCATCGAGCGTGAACAAGTTCATTTAGGAAAATGTGAACGACGCTCTTTCAAAGTTCACGCATGGTCAAAACCGTTCCAGGTTTCCAGCGAACCCCATTTTATTTTATTTTTTTTGGGGGGGGTGGGGGGGTGAACTTGCCCAACACTGTCTTCTGATGTGTATATGTCATGATTATTGGCTCTTTCCTGTCATCTCAGCTGAGCCAGTGGGACTCTCCTCAGACTGGAGGATTGAAGTGAAGATTTGATGAAATCTGTTGGGTCCTTCAACTTGGCTGTTTTTACAAAATTGGTATAATATACATTTTGAAATTTTTGAGCTTAGTTGAATAGGAATGAATTGTATGACACATGAATTACAGTGAATTTGACTTTAACTTTGTAAACCTAGGATGCTTTCTGTGTAAAGTGCCTTGAGATGACTTTGCTGCGAATTGAAGCGATACAAATAAAAGGAATTGAATTGAATTCGGCTTGTTTCAAACCCTTGAACATCTACCAGATCCAAAGTGGAAACAGACACAGAAATCTTGCTGCATGGACAGATAATGTGAGGTTTCATTTTCACCAAGAATTTCATGTTTATTTCTTGTATTTCACCTTGTGTTTTTTGCAGTGTAGGAACAAGCATAGATGGATATACTGGATATTCTTGTATATCAGCTGAAATAAAATTTAATATGAGGAAAAAAAGCTCAGTTGTTTTGGCAGCATATTTTACTTAAAGAACTCGTTCCATGGGTCGATGATAGGAGGATTCAGAATTAAGTCCATAGACACGTTGGAGGCCATGTGGCTGTTATAATGAAGCTTCCCCTTCACTCTCTGGCAGCAGCACATACAGCCTACACTGCAAAAACACCAGCTAAAGTACAAGAAATATTCACTAAATTCCAGGTAAAATGACTCAGTGGTAGTAAAATTATCTGTCCATGCAGACATGTTTCCAGTTTAGATCTGGTAGATGTTTAAGGGTTTGAAACAAGTTTTTATAAAAAACAAAACTGAATTTGAGATCAAATTATTTAAAAATGGACTTGCAACAGCAAATTAACATGTAAAGTTTTTAAAAGTTACCAAATAATTGTGAACTCAAGGTCCCAAAGACACCTGAAGACCCAGGACTGAGAAAATAAAAATAAATCACAGTGGATATTAGTCAAAGCTACTAGAGTCTGTCTGTTAGGTTCCTGGAAACAAGAGAAAAATAAAAGCTGTGACTCTGGCCATTACAACTTATTTTAACAGTAAATTACTACATTTAAGATTTCCTGGCTAATTAAGACAAAAAGGACATATTCATGGTTAATTTAAGAGTATACATGGACTCAATCCATCGTCTATGCCCGGTTAATCCTCTGCAGGGTCACGGGGATCTGCTGGACTCTCTTTGGGTGAAGGGCAGGGGTCCACCTGGACAGGTCTCCAGTTCATCACCTGGACAGGTCTCCAGTCCATCACAGGGACACATGTAGACAAACAACCACTCACACTCACAATCAATCCTACGGGAAATTTAGAGCCACCAAGTAACCTGACATGCAGGTCTTTGGACTGTGGGAGGAAGCTGGAGAACTTGGAGGAAACCCACTCAAGCACAGGGAGAACATGGAAACTCCACACAGAAAGACCTGCTGAGGTTCAAACCAGGAACCTTCTAGCTGTGAGACAACAGAGCTGACCACCAAGCCAAATTATATTTGAAACAAGATACATGATCTTATATTTTCAGATTTAAGATTTCAAAGTTTTGGCAAGAACAGAAAATTTCCAGTGTAGACATCACACAAGACATCCATAAATCTGGAAATATATAAGACTGTTGTCAAGTATACATCGGACTGTCATTAATACCTTTAGAGTTAAAGTACTATGTTATTAATGAACCCATGAAGCCCGAGACACTTGTAGTTTCACCTGATCTGATTTTCACCATCTTTATTGAAGTGCTTCTAAACCTTCTATCTCCATCAACGTCACAAAGTAAACATGCCAGCAGTCTTCTTATGCAGGATTACTTTCTTCTCTCCATTGTAGCCTTTTTCAGCTGCTCTTATTATCACAGGAGGAAGTGGTTTTTGGGGCTTGTTGAAAACAGGCAAACAGGCTCAGTGTGAGCTGCACACATCCGTTCACATCTCATCCACACTCACCTCACCCTCAAGAGGCTGCAGAAACCATCACCTCAAGGAGGAGGAGGACGCACAAGCCTTCGTTTGTTAAATATTTTGTCTTTTTTTTTTTTAAGTTTTATTTTGTGTTGACAAAAAGCCAAAAAAGAAGAACAAACAATCCACTTAAGAGTGTCTCCACCACTCTTTCATTTCACGCAGTCTGGCTTCAGCAAGTCCAGCTTTCGTATCAGCATGTGATCCTAGGCTTTTATGCCAGTTAAAGTCCTGAGTCAGTGATTTCTTGAACTGTAAAAATGAAGTCACACTGCAGCTTCATATGTGGCAGGAAGTCTTGATATTTTGTAAGCTCAGTGGAAGTGGAAAGACAGTCTTGGCAGACTAAAGAAACAAGACACTCTCAGCCTCACCCTTTGGCAGCATCTACATTCCGCTACTTGTCACTTTTTACTTAGCACCCTGTTCTCACACAGAGCACATAAACGCCTCACCATTACCTTCTTTGTTTTCCTTCTTGGACCAGAGATGGAGAAAATGGAGGCAAAGAAAAGCAAACCTGAAGACATGAATGGCAACGAATAAAGCCCGTATTGTTGGCAGAGGAAGTGCTTGTGCCGATAATTAATCATCCCGTGTGTTTGTCTTTCCTGACGCCTCATCCTCTCCAAAAGCTGCCGTAAGAGAGAAAACAAAAATACATGAGGCGTTGAAGGAGGGAAATAAAGATGGTTAATAGATTCATTTCCCTTTTGCAATGGTTTCCACTGGTTGGAAGATATTGTGGTGATTGAACCGAGTGCTTTTTCAGTGTGTGTGTGTGTGTGTGTGTGTGTGTGTGGCTCCCTGAGCTGTTTATTTGTCGGTGTTCTCACTTTGCAAAGAGGGTGAAAAAAAATGTAACATAAGTGGAAGCTTTCAGAGCATGCTTTCATCTGCAGTTAACTGGAGGCTGGTATTCCAGTTTTAGGAAGATTTTGGGCCAATTCCAATTCCTCCCTTAACCCTCAATCTCAACCTAACGCCAAAGCTACGTCCAGTCTGTCAAGAAAATGACGACGACGAAGAAGAAGTAGTAGACGTAGAAGAAGAATAAGACAAAAGGATAGTTTTGTTACATGTATATCTTTATTAACTACGAAAATATTTACATTTGAAGCTGACTTTTTTCAGTGCCAACCTTTTCGGAGACGTTTTGGCAAAAATACGCAATACCTTCTGGGTAGCCAGAAGGCATTGCCCTGACAATCAGAAGACAGTCCTGCATGTTGATCAGTTTTTTTTCCCACAATGCAGCTGTGATAGGTGTATGTGTGTTACGTGACGAGGCTGTGCGTGCTGCAGAGAGCGACAGAGCAGAGGTCGCTCTGGCAGCACATCCAGAACCATGTATCCAACACGCCGCAACGCACGTTACCAGAGAACATGTAACAGTTCAGCACACCGCACATGTGCAGACCGGAGGGATCAGGCCAGATAGTGTAAGTGTTACTGGAAAAAAAAAAAACTTGGCTGATGGAGATAGTCATGTTTTGTTAAACAGCAGAATCAACAAACCATCAGGAGGGTAGAGCAGCACTAGGGGTGCACGATAACTATCGGCCCGATAACAGGAAATTATGACGTCATTCCAATAAGTCCGATATCATGACAAATATCCCCGATAACATTTTTGTCAACATGGCAGTGCCTCGCTCCCTCTGAGTCTTAAATGACTGGCAGTGAATGTTATGTTCAAGTAACGTCGGCATAATCAGAAAAACGATTACTCAATCAGGAAAATCAAGAATACCCCCTCATGCCAGAAAACAACTTGTTAAGTCGGTCATAATTTTAGTAGTTGCTGACTTGAATCGATATTCGCAGTATTTCCCCTCATGTTACACATAAAAAAGAAAAAACATTTAAAAGGCTGAAAGAACGACTAGCAAATAAGGGAACGTCGGGAATTTACCTTACACCTTGAATGCAGCATGCTTTGTGCTGATCACAACAAACATGGCGGCGTGGAACTTCGTTAAAGTTTCAGAAGAAGATAGTTTGGTGGTTATTTGTGACGAATCCTCCGAGCGAATTCTACGAGGCGGGAAGCACAAACATAAGCTTTAATACGTAAAACCTGATCAGCCATCTACAACATAACAATCGCTTCCATGGAGTTTTGAAATCACGCTAATGCTAACGTGCGCAAGCCAGCAGCAGTCTCCCCTCTCCTCTCCCTCATCTCTCTCATCTAAAGCTTCCATGAGATAAAAAAACAAAAAAAAAATCACTGAACCTCATTTACTTCAATTAAAGGTATTAATTTAAATGGAACCACAAGTCAAAATCCTTTAAATATTAATCTTTTTCAGTTAGTAATTCTGATGCATGTATTTCCATCAGTTCAAGGAGCCTTTATTTTTTATATCAGTCAGTAATGAACCTTATTTAAGTTGATGTGAGATATCAAATAGGTTTGTTTGATAGCTTTACAAAAATGTTTGAGAGGCTTGTCAATAGTTTTTCATTGGAAAAAATAAATATCTGTTCATTTAAAGAGTCCAAACTGTTTTTGATTTTGTTCATAGTATTGATGTAATGATCTTAGGTATATGTGTGTGTTATCTGTATTGGCCTTTAGGAGCTGAAAGTTATCAGTATCGGTTTTAAAAAACAGTTATCGTGCATCCCTAGGAATTTCTGTTAAAAAAAAAAATAGAAAGAAAGAAAGAAAAAGTCCTTTACTTTCTGAGTATGTTTATTCTTTTGTTCTAAACGCCTTTGTATTTATAAATGATTCAGAGGGAAGTGAACCACTTATATCTTTGGATCTTCTCATTGAACTGAAGGACTTCATCTGTTACTCTCTGGTCATTTACACGTTGACTTCAGTAATCAGGGACATAGGTTTACTCGTGTGAACCAGCCTGTGTGGCACGATTATTCGAACCCAACAACCAGACTTGCATTAGTTTTGACCCGATTTTCTGTGACCGTCTTATGAGTGTGATGGTACTTGAGGAATTCTGCCCAGTTATAAGACCCTCTACTGCTTTGTGGTGCTGCCAAGATACAGCGACATGCTATTTAGACATAGATCTGGGCAATGAGCCCGCCACATGGCTGTCTCTTCCTGTCATATCAGACGCTTGGAGAGACCTTCAAGGCGGGCTTTTAGAAAAACTAAAAGAATCGCTGTTGTTATCACTCTCAACTTTCACTGTGTTAACATGGCTACAGTGATGTAAATGAAAAATGTCTCCTTGTTCAAGGCTGATATGATGAATAAACGCTTTGTTAAATAAATTCCCTTTTCCTCTCCAGTTGCATTTAAACTATTAATCACTTAAGTTATTATGTTCATTGCAGAAGTCCTCTTGGAGATGTTAGTTTGCAGTTTTAAACATAAATGAGTCTCATATGTAACCCATTTAACCTTGTTTTTTTTTTTTTTTTTTTTTGTCTTTTTGTAGCAAGTCAAGAGAAGAGCTCCAGGAAGCACATCGCCAGTGCAGCATCCTCTAACCCTGAACCCCGGAAAGACGGCCCTCCACTCAGCACCCCCGTCACTGAGAGCAGCCTCCTCCTGGAAGTAAGAAACCACGTGACCCGTATGGGAGTCTGTTGGAGTGTATCCATGTGTGTGCAGCCTCCACACATGATCGCTTTGACAGAAAATGTCGTCTGCGCACGAGCACTCTCCCACAGTCGTTTTAGCTCTCCGTGCCACATGTCTGGGGTGTTGCTCTTGCTCTGTCCCACCTCATGCATGCCACCTTCAACGGGTCTCCAGTTCACTTACGGAGCTGTAAGAAGATTTGTCTGAGCGAGCTGACCTCCGGCATGACCCCCCCCCCCCCCCCCCGTGGAGCTGTGCTGTTGCATGACATAAACCCGAGCCGGTGTTGTTGGAGCTGACGGAGGCGGGTGGAAGCCTCAAAAGCTGGCGGCTGGTGAAGGAGGCGTGTGTGTGCGCGCGTGTGTGTGTGTGTGCCCATCAAAGCTGTCTGAATGGATGTGTCCTGGTGTGAAAGTGAGCAGAAGAGAGTTAGAAAAATGCTCCCAGCCTGTCCGTATTAATCAGGACAAACAGCAGATTTGTTTTCAGTCACTTGACCTCCGACCTTTTAATGAGATTTTAGCAACAGATTCATGGACGGCTTTCATTTCATTTGCTTTTGGAGAACGGACAGTGAGTGACAGGCAGTTTCTTTTGATTTTGAGGCGTCGTCCACAATCCCTTCATCTCTCTCCCTCCTACCTTTATTCCTCTCTTCCATTTCCAAGTCCCAGGAACTTATATTTTATTTATTTTGGGCTATGCGTGCAAAGCGCCTCTTAAGATTTCTTTAAAAGTCAAAGCTTCTAGTCTCCCATGGGCAGTTATGAGAGTCAGGGGCGTCGTAGTTTCAGATATTTGGTGGCGTGGGCCAGCAGCAGGTGCCTGTTTCCATTACCTAAAGGCTTTAGTATGTGAGGGACCGAGGGAAATGTGGATGGAGGGAACATACAAAAACAGCATGCTGCAAATGAAGCCAACAACAGTACAGTATTTCTCTCTTTCTTGAATTCTTTTCCTAGTTTAGAACAAGAGCTATTTGGAGGCCCTTGACTATTTTGATGTTTGTTGAGTGGTTTTTAGCTCTGTATCTTTAAAATAGATTGTAAATGGGCTGCTGCTGTTCACCATAAATGATGGGTGTCCCGTTAATGTTTTTGGACATGTGAAAAACAAATGCCCCGTATTCATCTGTAATAAATTTGCCAGCCATTTCATTTTGAAGGGCCAATTAAAGTAATCAGCCTTCAAAATCTACCCTTTTTGCCTGTGCATGCTCTTTCAGGTCAAAAGTCTGAAGCCTATTTGTTCCAGAAGAATAAAGCTGTCGAAGCCCTGCAGGGATTTATTGTGGCATTTCAGTGCCTTGGAAAAGGAATGAGGAAAGGTGAACAGGCTAAATAAACCTACATGAACCCAGAATGTAAATTCTTGTCTTTTTCTGGCCTCGTGGGACATCATAAAACCCAGATGTCATTCCTGCATGTTCAGGACATGTCCATGACTGTTGCTGGGGCACATTCTCCACATGAGCGATCAGTGAATAAAATAACCTTCAGCAGGAGCTCTGCAGCTGGACAGTCAGGCTTCATACCAACGAGCCGAATACATCTAATCATGTCTCAGAAGTTGTACCTCCTGAAACGCTTTCCTAGTATTCCTCTGCATACATATGGCATATCTTCACATTGTCCTCAAGGATATTTTAGACTATGCTTTTCATCATAAATATATTACATTTTGCATCTTTTCAAAAGCTTTAGAGTGCTCCAAAATGGCTTTCATTGTACTGCGTTGACAAATATTACATTGTAGGATTTACTAAATTGGATTATTATGTATTTTTGAGGGCTTGCAGGATAAATCTGTCTGTGAGTCTAATATGCATGGTGTGTGTTTGTGTGTGTGTGGGTGTGTGTGTGCTTGGGTGTTGGGGGTCAATGGGGGGACATGTGCCAGTTGAACTTGTCAAACATCATCAGCATCAACCCACCCCATCTTCCAGTCTCCTCTCCTCTCTTCATGCCTTTATATTTGCTTTTCAGACATCAGCATCACTCCGTTACCGTTACAGGATGGATGTGATGCCTGTGCGTTTTGCAGCTGCATGTCGCTGTGCACGAGCAGATTTATCTGTGTTTACTGACTGAGCTCAGCGGGAGCAAGTGCAGCGGCCAGGACATGACATCTGAAATCAGATCGCTGCCAGGTGAAAGACAGAAAGAGAAAGACAGAGGAGAAAAGTTGGTATAGGTGTGAATTGAGAAGCAGCATAGATGTGCACCATGTTAAATAAATAGACACACACACACGCGAACACACACACACCAGGAAAGACCTGCAAAGTCTCGCAGTAAAACAGAGGTGACAGACTTCGGCAGCAGCAGTCACGCAAGTCAAGTAGTCCTGCCGTTGTCACGCTATCGCAGATGTGTCCACGCAAACACACACACACACACACACTGGAAGACTCCTACATAACCTCCCTGTTTTTCTTTCCTTCTTCCTCTTCGGCTTTTTTCCTCACACTCTCTTCTTCACTTCCCCATCTGTCCATCTTCCCTCGTTTGAAAGAAGCCGCTTATTTATTTCTTTGAAATGTTCTTTTCTAATCAGCGCGTCTCTGTGAGCCGTGTTGACCAAACACATTACTGCGTAACCGTGTGTTCAAAGAGCGAGAACCAGACTTAGACTACTGGTGTGTGGAGCATCCCTGCTTTTAATCACAAACGAACGCATGTTAACAGACTCTGTTACTGAAACTTCTACATAAGTTTGAAGGAGAGCAAATGACTGTGTATTTAAAAAAAAAAATACCATGCATCGAAATTTCACCAGAAAATATCCATAAAAGTCTTTCAAAAGTAATTCACTGCATAACAAATCACTGTTTTATTTGGCCCCATCTGTAACATAACCATCTGTCTTTGATTTCTCCTACCGTGTCCCATCTTTTGTTCTTTTTTTTTTTTTTTTTGTTATTTGCTGTTCTGAGAATTATGGAAAGAATTTTATAAATTGAGCATAGAACTATAAAACATCTGGCAAATGTCAAATGCATTTTATCACCAACTCAAAAAAATATATTCCTACAGTAATTACAGTAACAAGGGTTAGATCGCAAATAAGAACATTTGACTTTTATTTACCACCTGAAGTTAACTTTGTTAAAAAGAAAGGATAAAACAGAGGAGTAAA
The DNA here is from genome assembly GCA_018398805.1 of Hirundichthys speculiger. Lineage (NCBI taxonomy): Eukaryota > Metazoa > Chordata > Actinopteri > Beloniformes > Exocoetidae > Hirundichthys > Hirundichthys speculiger. The sequence continues at coordinate 146,240 of JAGFBZ010000564.1, forward strand.
TGTTTGCTGTGTTCAGGTTTCTTTAAATCATGATCTTTTTTCTTCTGTGTGTGTGTGTGTGTGCAGTCTCTAACAGGCTTTGCTCTGGTGGTGAGCAGTGACGGGATGGTTTTTTACGCCTCCTCCACCATCGTGGACTACCTGGGATTTCATCAGGTGAGCTGAACATTTTGAATTTCGAATGTCAGCTGTTGTGGGTAAAAAAAAGGAAATGAACAAGCTTAAATGTAACGTATAGTCACCGACACGTTACCAGCCACAGTTACCAGGTGAAGTCAGGTCCAGCAGCTCCGACTAACTTCAGCAAAGCTCTGCATCTTCAGTTTCTGTCAGCTTTGTCAATAGGGGAATAATACTTCGTAGTTGAACAGTCGTAGTGGCTTTTGGTGTTATGGACCGCATTATATTGTATTCCAGGTCTCTCTGTAAGTGTCGATATAATGGCCATCCTATAAATGTACAAAACATGTGACTGCGTAAAGAAATGGAGGTGAACAGAAAAAAGCGTTAATCACCTTCCAAGAAAAAGCTCATTATAGTTTGGTGGGACGGAGGCATCATATCTTTTATCAGAGTCGGAGCATGTCAGTTTCATCACTTCTTCAGCAGATGTGTATCTGTATCAGTGAAGAAATGTGATTTTATTATTAAAGTAAATGTACTCGCTTGGCTCCTCTGGCTGGCGTATGTTTGCACATGACACATGAGATATGAACACAAAAGGCTGTGTAAACTGCTGTTAATGTATTAGCTGCTGAAAGTGGAGCTGATTTAACCTACTTTATGGAAGGTTATGTGAGAGTTTGTGCAATGACAGACGGAAAGGGAAAGCAGTGAAAACAAAGTTTTGAAACACAAGTCTGATTTCAGGTTTTGGAGTTTTTCTCTAAGCATTCATTTGTGGTGGATCCTTTGAACATTTGTTGAAAATTAACCATGACAGGATGGAAAAACCTTTATTTTGAGAATCTGGTAACAACTCTGAAATGTTATTATGACTGCATGCAGATTTTCTTTCTTTCTTTTTTTTTTTAGATGCAAGAGAGAAAAAAGTCTGGAAACTCCTGGTTTAGTTTTTGACATTGTGTCGTATTCTGAAAGCTTATTACATCCTCCGCTGTGCAAGATGTTCATTTTTATCATCAAAGTAACCACAAACAAAGGCTGTAAAAAAAATACATAAATAAAGGCAATAAAAGTAATGGAAGTTCTTCTGAAGTTTTGGCATAAAATGGAAATATTCACTAAAAGCACCTCAAAATGACACCAAAGCAGAACTTGTGGATGAACTTTGTGTCCACTGCTGTCTTTTGATCCAGCTGTTTCCACATGTTTGGAGCCTGGCTGCAAACAAGGTGTTTGTGTCATCAAGCTCAGCTTTACCCCGACTGAGACACCCCCACATCTTTTTCTCTTCAACGTGCCACTAATGAACCAGCGGTCTCCTTCAGTCTGCCCCCCTGCCGACTGATCACTCTGTCCAGAGGTCAGAGGGAAACCGCTGGCTTACAGCTGAGGGGGCGACAGAGGGGTGAAGACCTTTATTTCACCCTCAGATCTACTCTGTGGATTTCTGCTTATGTGTGGGCACAAGTCAGCAACGCTTCAACGTTCTTACATTCCAGTGGCGGTACCCCGTCATCAATTATAAACGACATAAACATCCGCTCTCCCATTCTGTGATTCTGAAACCATCGCTTTCCTTCAAAACCATGAATAAAGTGCTTTTCACTGTTACGATCCTTTCTCTGCCCTCGTGTGTTGTCTGAAACACGGGGCACGCTGACACGTCGGGCCAGAAATCCTTCTGCTACACTGCTCTCACTTGGCTTACGATCAGATGGGGCTACGCAGTGAAATCAGCATGAAAACCAACCCTGCCTCAGTGTGTGTGTGCGTGTGCATACGCTTGTGTGTGCACGGGATGAAAGGGGAACGAGTGAGGAAAGGCCGAGGAAATTAGAGCTAAAAGGCATTCAGCATGTGTTTGTATTAGCAGATCAGTCAACACTTTCTCATTTGGGACAAATTCTTGCATGAAAAATATATTCTTGTAAGCTTGTGTTTCATATATTTCATGCTGTTAATATAATGGTGGATGTGAAGAGAAGATTTTCCGCATATTTTCTATAGATGAGACAAATTGTTTACAGCCATACTAAAAGCTCTTCAGCTGGCCGGGGCTTGTATGCTCTCAGGTTCGTAATGGCTGTGTTGTTTCTTACTTGTATATCATTTTAAATTAAGGTCATGACATGCTGATATTTGATAGTAAACAAGCAAACGCAAAGTGCAGCTGAATCCAATAGGAGTCTCATTAGTTTTGCATTTATTCAGAAAGAATTCTGAGTTAGGCTGAATTCCAATTCCTCCCTTAACCCTCAATCTCAACCCTCAATCTCAAAAATATGCGCTCCCGTGAAGTGCCAGTGCTGTCCCGATTCTTAGAAAGTCAAGTTGAGGGACAAGTTTGAGGGCTGTATCGTCCTCAATATTGAGATTCTCCAGCAGCACCCTTGGGAGTAAGGGCTACCCAGAAGGCATTGCGTATTTTCGCCAAAACGTCTTTGAAAAGGATGCCACCAAAAAAAGTGAGCTTCAAATGTAAATATTTTCGTAGTTAATAAAGATATAAATGTTACGAAACTATCTTATCGTCTTCGTTATATATATTTATATTATCTTTTTCTTCTTCTACATCTACTTCTCCTTCTTCTTCATTGTTGTCGTTTTCTTGACAGACTGGATGTAGCTTTGGCGTAAGGCCGCCCCCTTCAGTCTGAAGACGTAACTGCACTCAAGGGGTGTCCCATTTCTAATTCACAAGATAGCGCTGACACCCTTTGGAGGGCCAAGATTGAGGGCCAAAAGACTGAGGGTTAAGGGAGGAATTGGAATTGGCCCTAAGATTCAGTGCTCTGAGGACCACGAACATCTGTGCCCAAACTCAAGCAGCAGTAGAGGCTACCGGAGTACCGCAGATCATGACATGTTAGGTGGTAGCACTCACACGCATCCGAGGCTTTGCAGGTCTGAGCCTTTCTGGTCTGAGTCTTTCAGGTCTGAGCCTTTCTGGTCTGAGTCTTTCAGGTCTGAGCCTTTCTGGTCTGAGTCTTTCAGGTCTGAGCCTTTCTGGTCTTCCCCGTGCTACAGGCTTCCTCTGGTTATTCCAGGCAACGTAAAGAGGATCACCACTGGTGTAGCAGAGAGAACTGTCGACCACTTTACCCGCGTCATGTCAGCCGTGACGGGATAGATGTGTAGCTTCTTTGCTTTGCATCTATGTACCGTATTGGCCCGAATATAGAAAATTATTCTAGAAGTCATATTCTCAAAAATTGGATTCGTCTTATAATCGAGGACTAGACTTTTCTATTGTAATTACACATTTGTGCCACTAGATGGAGCCGCACCTAGGTAACCAGTGAGAATGGAGGAACCATGCAGCCAACTCGAGCAAAGGGCTTTGAAAGTTGTTGGAGTCCAGAATTAGTGTTTTACAGATTGAATTATTTATGATGTTCTTGACTAAAATTCGACTTCAATAGTTCTGCAGTTATTGAACTACATGGTTGTAGCTTATTCAGAGTCATATTCTCAGATTTGAAGAGAACACAGTTTATTAAATAGTACCATACCTTGATCTTAAATAACATGGAAATCTGACACGCAAGTATGGTACCATACTTCCGAAAAAAGATAAGATCATTAAAATGTTTAACAATACAGCAGAATGTTATCTCTGTGGGAGGTTTTTCTATAGTAATTGTACAATAAAAAAAAAAAGTTTTATGAATAACCTTATTCCCTTCATCATATTTTAATTTTCCCAAAATGATATTTGAAAAATAGGGGTCATCTTATAATCAGAGTCGTCCTATATTCGGGCCAATACAGTAATTAACACTCCACAGCCTCGTGCGGTAGTACACCATGGCTGTTTGAGGGTAGAAAATAACGTAAAATGTATCTCTTGTTTTGGCTTGTTACTTTCTTTACTGGATGCATTTGTGAAAAAGCCCTGAATGTGGCAGTTTACTGCCACCTAGCAGATAGAAATACCACCATTTCGTGGTGCTCAAGTAGCCTCTGTTCACTTTGCCAACATAAAATGCAGCTCTTTTGATGAGAATATAGCGGTCCCATTATGTTTCCATTAGTACAACAAACAAGCAACCTTGAATGAATAGAATCAGACTTTTAGGATACATGTTCTGTTGTAGGTCATGGGACAGATCCAGGATAAGAAAAATCATCCAGCACCAGGATTTTTTTGATAAGACAAATACAGAAATACACACATTGAGACGTTCTAACATGGCTGTGAGCCAAAGCATCCCCTAAGAACGCTCATGGTATAGTTCAGTGATTAAAACAATCTCCTGGGCTTTCCCATTTCACTTCTTCCAAATGAGGAACTGGTTGGTTTTGTTTGACATACTTTGCCTTGTCAAGGCTTTAACAACATGCCTCACTATTGTAGTCAGAAGGACACTTATCCTTAATGTGCCGCAGGAACAAAAAAAGAAAAAAACACATCAGGCCTCACTAAGCAGCACCACAAAAAAGCCCTGCAGACGAGCAAAAAACCTCCACTGGTCTTTGATCCAATTTGTCATTGGGTTAGTTACCCTTTGAAGGTCAGTTAAAATATCACTTCTCTTTTTTTTTCCTCTCTCTCTCTTTTTAATGAGAAACATAAACAATAGTCTCTGGATCCATCTGTCTGCCTCGGTGCCAGCAGGGAAACACACCGCAGGACCAAGCCTCTGTGAAGATGGTGGGAACAGATCGTGTTTTCAGAGGCGAACGATCAAAAACCCTCGCGTGCCTCTAGTGTGGAAATTATGAGAAGAGGGCAGGGAGGAGGGAGAGAAGGAAGAGAGGAGGTTGAACATTTCAGTGGAGAATCTGTCAGGGAATGACAGAAAGCAAGGCTATAGCTGGAAAAGAGAGGGGGAGGCATGACGAGAGCGGGCTGGACCCCGACTCCCTCTGTGTGTGTGTGTGTGTGTGCACGTGTGTGTGTGTGTGTGGTGAGCTGGGCTGAACTGCTGTTCGGGAGCTGGTGTCACGCAATGTTTGACAAACACAGCTGCCCTCACTGGCCCTGCTGCTGCCCTCAGGCTTTTACTGTATCTGCAAACCCTCCCTCCTGCTTTTATCTGAGAACATTATTTATATATACATACATACATACATACATACATACATACATACATACATACATATATATAGTATATTATATATGTATATATATATACATATATATATACATAATATATATATATGTATATATATATACATATAGATATATATATATATATATATATATATATATATAGATATATATATATATATATATATATATATATATATATATATATATATATATATATATATATATATATCTATATCTATGTATCTATCTATCTATCTCTCTGTCATATCTCTGTCTCTGTGTCTCTGTGTGTGTGTGTGTGTGTGTGTGTGTGTGTGTGTGTGTGTAAATGTGCACGTACGCTGTTGTTGTGACTTTCTTTTTGCTTCATGGCCCGTCATGGAGGTATTCTGGTACCATCTCCACTGATGTGACTGTGCTGATGCTAAAATACATATAATACAATGTCTCATGTGAACAGTTACAGTAACATTTTTAGTTATTTGAGGATTTTTCAGAAATATATAATATAATTTAAATTTTTTTTAAAAAATTTATAAAATTACGGAAACATCACAGGATGTTGTGCGTTTTCTCTCACAGTGAAGAAATGTTGTGAGCCAGCCTGGCCCCTTTAAGAAGGTGGCCTTATGGGTAATGATATGGCCTGATCCGGACCCACATCATCTCATATCTCCCACCCAGGTTTGACCTTCACCAGTTTGCCTACAGAGCTAACAGGTCCACGGAGGACGCTATAGCCACAGCTCTCCACTCTGCTCTGTCCCACCTGGAGCAGCAGGGGAGCTATGCTCGGCTACTGTTTGTGGACTTCAGCTCTGCATTTAATACCATCCTACCGGACAGACTGGTGATCAAACTGGCAGAACTGGGAATACCACACTCCATCTGCAGCTGGGTCAAGGACTTCCTATCTGATCGCTCCCAGAGGGTGAGAGTAGGCCCCCACATCTCCTCAGCACTCAGTCTCAACACCGGCTCACCTCAGGGTTGTGTGCTGAGTCCCCTGCTCTACACCCTCTACACCCATGACTGCGCTCCTGCCCACTCCAGCAACAGCATTGTGAAGTTCGCAGACGACACCACTGTGGTAGGGCTCATCTCTGGGGGGGATGAGTCTGCTTACAGGGACGAGGTGGAGCAGAGCTGGCACTGTGGTTTCAGAGAACAACCTGGTCCTGAACACTGCAAAAACCAAGGAGCTCATCATCGACTTCAGGAGGAAAAAGTCTGTCATTCAGCCTCTGTCCATTAACGGGGTCTGTGTGGAGATGGTTTCCAGCTTCCGGTTCCTGGGCGTGGAAATTGAGGACGACCTGACCTGGAGTACCAACACCACCACCACCATCAAGAAGGCACGCAGCAGAGGCTGTATTTTCTGAGAATTCTCAGAAACCACCATCTAAACCAACAGCTGCTGGTGTCCTTTTATCGCTGCTCCATAGAGAGCATCCTCACGTATTGTATATGGGGTGGTTCTCCAGTTGCACAGTGGCGAATAAGAAGGCACTCCAGAGGGTCGTCACCACGGCCCAAAAAATAATCGGCTGCCCTCTCCCCTCCCTGGAGGAACTGTACAACACCCGTTGTCTCAGGAAAGCAAAGAAAATCATCAAGGACCCATCTCACCCCGGACACTCTCTCTTTGAACTGTTGCCATCAGGCAGACGTTTCAGAACATTGAAATCACGCACAAACAGACTCAAGAACAGTTTCTATGCCAGAGCCATAACTACACTTAATACTGCTAAATACTCAAACTGACTTTTTCCAATGTGTAATACTGACCAAATCGTGCAATACCTGCCATAGAATCGTGCAATTCCTGCCAAATGTGAATACTGTTATGTTGTCTTCCTGTTTGTGTACTTCCTGTTTGTGTACTTTTAGAGATTATTTTTTTATAGTTGTTGTTTTAATATATATATATATATTTAAACCATGCACCTTAAAGATTGCATCCAATTTCGTTGTACCTGTACAATGACAATAAAGACATTCTTCTTCTTCTTCTTCTTATGGGTAATGGAGTATGTGTGTCATGGGACGGCATTAGAAAACCGACAGGAGCCCAACAATACAACCTGTGTGATGTTACAAGTTCCTGCAGTGACAGAATAAAGTGCTCGTTCCATGCAGAGAAAACCAGACTTTTTTTTGTTGTTGTTGTTAGCGTGTTAGCCGCTAATTACGAGCCAAAAATGGCACAATACCAGCGGTTTGTTTACTACGGTTCAGGGACCAGAGGCTGTGAAGGAAACAGAAAGACCACAGTTGAGCCTTTGACTTGTTTCGCTGCAGTGTCTCAATACTTTTTGGGGGTTTTTAAACATATTTTAAACACATCATTGAGGCTCGGGGGGCTCTGGCTCCAGTTCGTGGATTTTGATTTACGGGATCACTGTAATCTGATTTTTTACCTAACAAACCTCTCCTTGCCACAGACGGACGTGATGCACCAGAACGTGTTTGACTACATCCACATAGACGACCGTCAGGAGTTCAGACGCCAGCTCCACTGGGCCATGTGTTCCCCGCAGCATCAGGGGACATCCACACAACAGGACAACCAACTAGCAGCTGGAAACGGTGATATTTCTTTGTGTTTAATTGTTGGCTGCAGGTGTTTCTGCCTTGTCCAAACTGTGAGGGTTTCTCAGGGATTTTGCCAAACAAACTGCAGTCCAAAACAAAACAATTGATGTCCTCCTCCGTCTTTCTCTGCAACGTTGCAGGTGATGACTTTGTAGCGAGCAGCCTGTTTAATTCTCCGGAGCCCGGAGAAATTCCTCCCGAGCTCTCCTGCTTTCTTAACAGATGTTTCATAGCCAGAGTTCGATGTCTCTTGGACAGCACCTCTGGATTCTTGGTGAGTGGTCTGAACCAGCAAAATTAAACACTAACCTGAGCATTTCTAAAGTCAAGGCAGGATATAAACACTGAACACGGAGCAAACATTGCCAGCTCATTGAGAGAAGGCAGGTAAAAAAGTGCAACGTACCGTTTGGTACAGCGACATTTCATTTCCATTGTGCCGTGTATGCTTAATGTATTCATGGTTGCATTGCAACAAATCCTACGTATTTACGTGCAAGAACACAGCAGTAGAGTAAGAGCTTAGTTCATCCCTCATGGCTGTGACTTTTGTGGTTTTGAGGCAAGTGGAAAATGTAGGGGCCCAGATGAAGAAACAACAAGAAAATGGGTTTGAACAGTTCCAGCTGGGTCAGCTGAGTTCACGGTCACAAGGTTTGCTCTGCGAGCACTGATCTTGGATCTGCAGCAGAAATACTGGATAGCAATTTTCTGTCATAAACTGAAAGTACTAGTTGTCAAGTAGTGAGCAGTACACTGGTACGATGTTTTCCGGCCTGTGTGACTGCAGTTGGGACGCAAACATTTGCTGTGTAATCCACAGTACTCATTCCTCGAGTAGATCAAAAGACCAGAGCATCTCCATTTTCTCCTAAATGGTTAAATCCGCATAGCTAATAAAACATTGTTAAAGAGCTGTGGATGTAGCTGCAGACTTTTTACTCTCAGTAGTAAAGAATTATCACTCTTTCCCCACCAAATTAGCGTTTATGAGAGTTATGTGAAACAGCAACAAATGCTGGACAAACCTGTAATCTGACATGAAAGGATGGCATTGCAGCATATGGTGCAGGCTGTTTTGGGTCACAGTTTCTAATAAGAAGAATTTATGATAGCTTTTTGAAATAATTAAGCTATTCAGTGCGTTTGAGATCCACTCTGCAGGACAGAGAGCGAACTGACAGCTGCCCTGCAGACAAAATCAATCAGTCTCATAGTATCTATTTGTTTGTGAGTTGCTGCTGATAGGTTCAGGGCCTTCATGTGAGGCGTTACGCTTGCTAAATGTGAGCTGGCAAAAGTTAAGTGGCCTGTAGGCACTCTTGCAAGCTGATCAATGATCAATCATCTACTGCAGAGCCATTTAATGAGAGACTCTGTAGTCTGAAATCCTTCCCATCCCACTTAAAATCCAGTCATTAGAGGGTGCTGACCTGTTTGCTAGAGGCTATAGTCTGGTCGAAACACTACAATGTGTTTTGATTGGAGTGAATACAAAAATAAATGCATACAAAAAGACAAGACAAGGTATATGTGGAGTTCTCAGACGCAGTAACTCAGTCCTCTCCTCTGTTCCAGACGATGCAGTTCCAGGGTCGACTCAAGTTCCTCCATGGACAGAAAAAGAAGTCAAACTCTGGGGTACTTATGCCCCCCCAGCTGGCTCTGTTCTGCATAGCCGTCCCTCTTTTACTGCCCTCCATCACTGAGATGAAAGTGAAGAACATTTTAATGCGGGGAAAGAACAAGGGAGGAGGGATTATCTCTGCAATGGAGCATGGGTAAGAGTATGACTGAAACTTAATACTGTACACAGTGAGTCTGATAGTGATTCAAGGTCAAGCTTTTTAATATGAACTTCAACCTGAGGTATACCACACAGTCTTTTACTGTTGTGTATATATGCATAACAAAGTAGTACACTAAAAGAGAAAGGGAAGTTAAGATAAAGACTGAAAATGAAAAACAGCAGTCTCAGGTTTAATCTTGAAGTCCCATGTTTGGGAGTCTGGTGATGATCCCCCTCTTCCCTGACCTCCTTACTTACTATGTGTTAGTTCATGACAAGCAAGGACTGCAGAATGACGTTTTCCTGTTGTAGTTTATGTTTTGGCAACAGCTGGTGTAACCAGCTGCTGCAGAGCAGTTTATGTGCTGTCAAAACGTGACACCAAAGGGCTTCCCAATGCTTCGGAAATTGATACAAAGGGCTCTTGACCATACGCCAGTAGGTGACAAATTGTGAATGAGAATGAGAATGTGTTAAAGCTTAGAAGTAAAGTCAGCGTTTACAGTTGTTTTGCAGTTCTCAGGTTGAGAGAGGTGAGACAATCAAGAGTTTCCTTGGAGAATGTGACTGTAGAAACAGCTGGAACAGTCGTGCTGTCTAAATGTATGATCTCACTTACAGTCACAGATTAGCCAGTCAAAGCTAATATTATAATAATGTTAGGGCTGGGCAAGTTAATGCATTATTATCGCACGTTAACACATGTTGCTCACGTGCTTTTGTTTTGAAAAGTCTGTTACTGGCTGCTGCGGAACCGGAAGAGAATTGGCAGGTAAACATGCGGAAAAGCTAAAACTAAAAAAAAGAGCGGTAAAAATCAGTGTACTTAACAGTTCGGGTAGCAACTCAGGTAGCAATATTAACAATTCAGTCCTAAAAAAAAATTCTGCACTGCAACAAAACTGTTAAACCCCTTTGTTCATCACGTCATTCCTCCATGTTCCATCAGATCTGCTCCATGTGTTCACTGTCCTGCTGTTCTCTAGCTGGTTACTGCAGTGCGGCTCCATCTAGTGGCACAGATGTGTAATAAAAACAGAAAGTCTATTCCTCGATTATAAAACAACCCCCATTTTTGAGAATATGACTTCTAGATTAAAATATTGTCCTATATTTGGGCCAATACAGTAGTTTGATCAAAGACTTATTCAACAGCAGATGGGTGTCCTGCAATGCTGGAAATGAGCATCAGAAGATTCTGAGCTCGTCAGAATCTGAGGAGAAAAAGACTGATGTCAGACGCAGAGCTGGAGAGGCTTTGGTTCATCTATATATGAGCTGAGTTTTCATTCAGATTTCCATAATATTGCAAATATTATAGTATGTGATTCCAGCGCCGCCATTCAATTCAATTCAATTCAATTTTATTTGTATAGCGTCTGTTACAATGACAATTGTCTCTAGGCGCTTTACAGAGACCCAGAGCATGACCCCCGAGCAAATATCATTAACTAAGATTATAATATTAAATCCAATCAGTGATAATGGCAGGTAAAAAACTCCCACGTAGGGAGAAAAAAAACCTTAATGCCAAACAATGGCAAGGAAAAACTCCACTTTAAGAGGAAGAAACCTTGAGCAGGACCTGGCTCATATGGGGGGACCCTCCTGCCGAAGGCCAGCCGGGTAGAGAAAGAAAAGAGGGGAGACAGGACAGAGAGAGGATGGAGGACGGAGAGAAGATGGAGGACAGAAAGAGGAGAGCACACAAATGACTAAATACAATGGCCATATAAACATAAACAGATGGAGGTAGCAGCACTGGGATGAGATGGCCAGAGGACCAGGTCGCCGATCACCACGTCAGTCGGCACCCAAACACAAGTGGAGGTGAACCCCGGGATGGACAGAGGATGGAACTGCAAGTCAGCATGAAACCCAGGACACTCTGGCCTGCAAATACACAGAAAGAAAAAGGAGGCAAAACCAGCACAACAAACCAGAGGAAAGCAAAGAATATGGGGCACAGTTTCAGTAACAAGGTGCTCCCAAATAATTATGAGCTGGAGGAGGAGGAAGGGAGGAGGAAAGGGAAGACAAAGGAGAAAAGCAGTGGAGACACCACTCAGCAGATCATGTTGGTGTCCCCCTGTAGCGTAGGCCTATAGCAGCATAGCTATGACGAAGCTGTGATTAAGACGAGCTACTCTAGTCTGAGCTACTACAACTATAGTTATAACTATTAGCCCCTACACACTATAGATTAGACTAATTGTAGGCTTTTACTAAACAGAAATGTTTTCAATTTAGTTTTAAAAGTGGAGGTGGTGTCAGCCTCCTTAACCCAAAATGGTAGCTGGTTCCATAAAAAAGGTGCCTGGTAGCAGAAGGCCCGTCCTCCAAATCTACTTTTAGATATTCTAGGAACGACGAGTAACCCTGCACTCTGAGAGCGGAGAGCTCTATTAGGAGCATAGCATGCTATCAAGTCTTGTAAATAGCATGGAGCTAGGCCATTAAGGGCTTTATATGCAAGAAGCAGAATTTTAAACTCAATTCGAAATTTCACGGGAAGCCAATGGAGGGAGGCTAACACGGGAGAGATGTGATCTCGCTTACGGGTTCCTGTCAGCACCCTCGCTGCTGCGTTCTGGATCAATTGAAGGCTATTCAGCGAGCTTTTCGGACATCCTGCTAACAACGCATTACAATAATCCAGTCTAGAACTGACAAAAGCGTGGATTAATTTTTCGGCATCACCCTGGGAGAGGATGCTCCTAATGCTCCTAAAGGCCATGCTACCTGAACTGCCACACAAAGCCGTTTCAGAGTCACGTAAACTGGACAATTAAATATTAAAAACAAATTCAGTCCCATGGCCTGTTTTCTAAAATTGAAATATAAAAAAACAGGAATTTTTTTGTTTTTTGTTTTGTGTTAGATTAAAAAAAATTAAAAACAAAATAAAAAGTCACTTTTTGATTTTTTTAAATTTTTGATTGACAATTGAAAATGGAAGAAAACAAATGATACACGGATAATTACGGATTGATAAAGTTACGTAACTTTAACATGGACATTTTCATTTTAAAGTTCTCCCAGACAGCTGATTCGACAGAAACAAGGTTATTTGTAACAACTGACAATTTGAACTCCCCGTTAAAAGTTTCTGTTACCTCAGAAATTACCTGTTTTAATGTTCTGATTGTGCTGAGACACAATCATTTTGATGGATTTTGTTTATATATATATATATTTTTTTTTTTTTATAAAAACAGGATGACATTAATGCCCTGGCAGTGGCAATAAGCTTTATTTTATTTTACATTTTTTAAGATGAGATTTACACTAAATATGTGTTACTGACAAGTGCTGATGTTAAAAGTGTTTGAACAACAAATGTTATGACACTTTTGTTCATATAGCAGCAGAACATTTAAACAAAAAGTGAACCCTTTACACTACTTTTTAATTAATTGTTTGATTTTGCGTATACAATGCGATTAATCGTGATTAATCAGGGAAATCATGCGATTAATCGTGATTAAAAATTTTAATTGTTGCCCAGCCCTAGTATTTTACCAATATTATATATTGTCAAGGTGGTGAAAGGACACAGTCTTCTTGTTTTTTGGTGCTACATTTCATTTTCTCTTGTCTTCTTCCCGCCAGTGAACATGGGGAACACTTACGGAGGCACCCCTGCAGTGGAGGCCCGGGTGACATGGGAGACCCCCTTCTCTCCACTCCAGGCGCTACCCAGCGAGGTCATCACGCTCCCTGGACTCCGCTCTGCAAGGACAACCTCAAGTACCACCCTGACGGATACTATAACCAGGAGGAGCCTCTCAACTACTGCAAGTCCTCCATGGGTCCTCACAAAGGTCTCAACGCTGGCCTGGGCGGGGGTTGGCCCCTGCGGCAGAACTCGGGGCCCCTCAGAGCGGGTTCAGGAGTTGGCTACATCTCTTCGAACCGCTTGAACAGGACTGGCCAGTACGGGAAGCCTTACCGCCTCTCCCCGAGCTGTCACAGTGGCAGAGGCGGCGAGGTTTTCATCTCTAAGCTCTATGAGAACATCCACATTCCTGCAGACCCGGATGCTTTCTGCGTGGACCTGGTGAAGAGCGAGAGCTACGGGGAATGCTATGATGGCCATCTGATGCCCGAAATGCCGCCCATCAAGGTAGAGCATGACTCAGACTCTGAGAACGGGTGCGACACGTACGGGCGAACCTGGGCTTGCCGAGACCCAGTGGCAATGGATCGGCGCTATGGTAACGGGGTATATGACCCGAACTCTGGCTTGCAACTCAAATCAGAGACGGATTATTATGATCCACAGTACTCACCCTGCCAGCGAGGGAAAGCCGGTATCAGCCCCCCGTACAACAACAGCAACTACCCCAACTACGCAGTCAACAGCAGCGGGAGCACAACAGCACGCCTTTTAATGTGACAAAGACCTGGGCAGTAACAATGACTCCAGCCAGTTTAGTCCTCAGAGACTCGCTCACACTGACTCTCTATGCAATAACCAATCTGTCAACCTCATGGAGTCACACATGTATTCACAGAACCCACACAAGGCCTACATGCACCCAGACTACAACAAGCATGGCACTTATGAGTTCAAGGGACACGGCCTCATCCATTCGATCAAGCGGGAGCCAATGGACTCCCCCCCCTGGTCCGAGAGTGGGCACGACATAAACCGTTCTATGATGGTTGGCCCGAGGAACGTTATGCCATGTGCGATGAGCACGGGGCAGCAAAAGTCCAGTCCCTACATTTATATGCCGTAGGAGTGATCGGTGCATTACCCAGACATAAACACAACGGCGGACGCACATCTGCAGGGGTTAAATTGGGCCTCAGCCACAGGCACATACGCTTGGTCATCATGGAACTTTTTACTTGTATCTTTTAACAATATTTATTAGGGGTGCACGATAACTATCGGGTCAAAAACAGTAAATTCTGACGTCATTCCGATAAGTCCGATATCATGACGAATAGCCCCGATAACATATATATTTTTGTCAACACGGCAGTGCCTTGCTCTCTCTGAGCCTTGAATGACCAGCAGTGAATGTTATGTTCAAGTGATGTCAGCATAATCAGAAAAACGATTTCTCAATTAGGAAAATCAAGAATACCCCCTCATGCCAGAAAACAACTTGTTGAGTCGGTCATAATTTTGGTAGTTGCTGACTTGAATCGATATTCGCAGTGTTTCCCCTCATGTTACACATTAAAAAAAAAACATTTAAAAGGCTGAAAGAACGACTAGCAAACGAGGGAACTTCGGAATTTACGTGACACCTTGAATGCAGCCTGCAGCACAGCGCTGATCACAACAAACATGGCGGCGATCCAACAAACATGGCGGTGATGGCGTTGAACTTCGTTAAAGTCTCAGAAGAAGATAGTTTGGTGGTTATTTGTGATGAATCCTCCGAGGAGGGAAGCACAAGCTTTGATACGTAAAACCTGATCAGCCACCTACAACATAACAATCACTTCCATGGAGTTTTGAAATCGTGCTAACGCGAGCTAATGCTAACTTGCGCAAGCCAGCAGCAGTCTCCCCTCCCCTCCCCTCTCTCAGTTTAAAGCTTCCATGATAAAAAAAAAAAAAAAAAAAAAAAATCACTGAACCTCATTTACTTTAATTAAAGGAATTAATTTAAATGGAACCACAAGTCAAAATCCTTTTAATGTTAATCTTTTTCAGTTTGTAATTCTGATGCATGTATTTCCATCAGTTCAAGGAGCCTTTATTTTTTATATTAGTCAGTAATGAACCTTATTTAAGTTAATGTGAGATATCAAATAGGTTTGTTTGATAACTTTACCAAAATGTTTGAGAGGCTTGCCAATAGTTTTTCAATGGAAAAAATAAATATCTGTTCATTTAAAGAGTCCAAACTGTTTTTGATTTTGTTCATAGTATTGATGTAATGATCTTAGGTATATGTGTGTGTTATCGGTATCGGCCTTTAGGAGCTGAAAGTTATCGGTTATCGTATCGGTTTAAAAACGGTTATCGTGCATCCCTAATATTTATTGAATATTTTTCCCAGACTCAAAGTCATGGAAAACCAGTCTTTCCTGGCAAACTTCCATCCTGACTCTTTTCTGTCATAGGACAGAAAACCTGAGAAAAAAGATCTTTCGAGTCACAGCGGTTACATTTTAAAGCGCACAAAAACATCAACACCTCAACACAATCCCTTTTTCCCGTAAAATCGTTTTACATATCAGATTAGCGACCGCAGCCACTAGTTATTCAGTCACACATGCCAGACGGGAAAAACCTGTCGGTTATAACACGACGCAAATACTGAGAGACATCTTCAAAAATCTGTTGACTCTTCCAAAATTACATTGTAAGTTAAAGGCAGATTTACAGCAGGTTCCCTTTATTAGCTGTTACAGTAAGGTGAGCTGGAGCTGAAACCTCTCAGGACTGTCAGGACTCTGCGGCTGACTGATGCCTGCCAGTTCTTCGTTATGTCAGTAACTAATGAAAATAAATTATCTTGCAGTCCCTTCCCTCTCATAGAAACAAAACTTCATTAAATATACATTTATTGTGAGATTTTCTTTTTTCCTACCACACGCTTTTTGACTTTCTCTGAACTTGTCCGACACATGCCGACAGTTTTATAATACCTGCAGCTTTCAAGATTGTAAAGAAATGGTGACTGAAATTTTGCTGGACTCTAAATAGTAATGGGAAGCTGTGGAAAGTTGAAATTGTGTTTGCAGCCAGTTTATTTTGTAATATTCTAAGATATAAATCAATTCCAGTTTAATGTAAGTATTTAAAAAGTTCTGATCATATTTATTTATGTTACTATATTTCATCTTTAATGGCAAAAACGCCAATGTTATGGTTGACACGAGAGTGCACATAGAGAAAGACTATCGTCACACACTTTGCACACTTCTAACCGGATGAACAAGATTTATGTTCAGCTCAGAAGGATGTGTCACCTTGTTTTATGTACAGTTTGTAAAATAATGTGGGATATTGTTGACCGTGTGCACACGCGTCCCCCCTAATGTAACAAATCCCAATTTAACCCCTGCTTTACACCCCCACCCCCACCCACGCACAATCACAACACACACTAACAAATCAGTGTGTGTTAAAATACTTGGTCGCATCGTTTCCGCACACTTGCACCAGCATCATCACATACTTCTCCTGTTTGATGAAAAGGTCTCAAACAAGGCTCAGGTTCAGATATCAGTGTTGTGACAATCAAAAATAATACTTTCAGTCCAGTTCATGGATAGATTATTTTGATTTTAAGGTACATATTTGGTAGATGCTTCCAAGCACTTTTGGATTAAGTAACGAAGTACGTCAAGAAACACATCTTTATTTAAGAAAGAAGGACAGGAAAAAAAAAGAAGCAATTTTATTTTGTTTTTTATGTTGGTCAAAGCAGGATTTCGTGATAAAAATATTTAGCTGTAAAAAGATGTTTCTTTTATCTGTTTTTTTTTTCACTTTGTTGACATGACTTCCAACCCTGCTGCATTTATTCATGTGAGACAGATGATTACGAGAATATGCTTAGCAGTAATAACTTAGAGAAAAACTGATTTTGGATGTTGTTTTTTTTGGGGGGGGGGGGAGTTGCTGTTTCCAGAAAACATTGAATAGTATGTTCCATGTAAATAACAGAGTGCAATGATTTATCAGCCATTTGAGCCCCAAATGTGATTGATGGATAATTCAAAGGCAGCATATCAAATGATGAAGAGCAACACCCTCAAAGAAAAAAGAAACTTCATCAGGGACAACATGAGACTTGAAGTTTCCCCCCCGTTAGGTCATAGATAAGATGTTTTTTTGAGCTCCAAGGTGCCTCATCAGTTTTGTTTCTGACAGAATTAATATCATTCAAGGGTTCTGAGAGTCTGAAGAAGTCCCTGTACGCAGGGAACAAGGCTAAACGTCTGGATCTACTTTAGAGAAAAGACAATGTAAATGTGTAAATCGCTGCGTAGACGTGGGAACACTTCTGCAGCTTAACATTTCATCATCAAATACAGTTAAAACTCTAGCTTGAAATGAAAGAGCATTGATCAGCAGACCAGAAGCACTACTGCCTTCTCTTGGCTCACACCACAGATTAAAAACTTATGTTAAAAGACACAAACAGGTTTTGGGGGAACATAGGAAGCTACCTAGGCAAGCTTTTTCAGAGAATGTTTTGCTTATTTCAGAAAAATGATGCCAAACCAATGAGCAGCTTTCAAAACTACAAAGGTGCTCGAGCACCTTCCCTGTTGCCCTCCAAATTAACAAGTGCCCTTTGTTGAGCCGCCATTTCAACACCGCCAAAAGTAGCAGTCTTATGTCAAAAAGGTGCGATTTTGCAACACAAATTTGTGATTTGTACGGCAAAAACATGCAATTTTACAAAAGTCAAGATTTTAACAACAAAAAGTCTGGATTTTTCATGTCAAACGTGTGATTTCTTTTGCAAAAAAGTGCGCCAAAAAGTCACGATTTATGCAAAATTTGAGATTTTATGACAAAAATTAGCTTTTTAAGACAAAATATTAAATTTGTGAAATTCAAAATTTTACAGCAAAAACATTTGTGGTTTTAGGACCTAAAGTCATTTTTTAATATCAAAACTTTGCAAAAGTCGACATTTGACCATAAGATGTACAATATTTAGTTGAAAAGTTTTTTTGTGACATTTTTATACCAAAATACCATTATTTTAGGACATAAAGTTGCAGTTATATGAAACTCTTAGTCATAGTGGGAGTGTCATGTTGGGTTTGACCAGTGCTGCCACCTAGTGGAGACCAGTTTCATGAAATTCATGATTTATGACAGAAATATGCTTTCAACAACAAAAAGTTGCAATATTGCTAAATTCAATTTTACTGCAAAGTTGATTAATTTTGGGAAAGAAAGTTGGAATTATACAAAATTCAGAATTTTACAACATAAAGCTGTGATTTTATGCAATAAAGTTTTGACTTTGCTACAACTTCCTGACAGCATGAAATGTCATCATACATTGTTTTTAAAACATTACTTAATAGACTCAGCTTTTGATATATTGACTTTGCAATATTTTTCTTTATTAAATATTGGCTTTAGATGACTCACTTATCATTGCACTCTGTTCTTAAAGTCTAAACATTTTATAGAGTGTTACATTTTTTGGAAACAGCGTCGTGACAACAGTTTTTCTGTCATACTGCCTACAGTGATGTGTGAATGGAAACTGCTGGTTTCTGTGTGTTATTGAACTGAAACAAATCAACTTGCAGAAACTTGAAACTTAATGATCCAGTGCAGTGAAATGTATAGTTTGGTTTATGTCAAGGTAACACATTTGAAATGTGTGAAATGCAATCATTTATGCATTCAAGGACACCTTTAATGCACAAAGCACTTAAATTCACATGATCTTTTTTTCCCAGCATGGCAGTTATTAGTGTTTGTGTTCTGAATCTGTGTGTTTGACAGCAGCGTTTTTATTACAGAGCTCTTGTGAAGACATCTTTGAAAATAGTCCCTGTTTGTCACAGAATCCTTTGTACAAATGTAACAGCAAAATATAGTGTATTATAGTCACCTCCCAGTTAATATTCAAAAACATGTAGGACTATTGATTATTGATTTCGTGGGTATAATATTTGTCCACATTCAGTTATGGTGAGAAACACTAGAGCTAACCTCTGGAAGGACCTAATGTGAAGTTGGCCCTGAGGAGGATCATCTGCACCAGGGTGACCATGTTAATCATTAGTTGAAGGTTTTTCTCAAATAAGATCAAAGTGACAGTTTGAAGATCTTCTAGTTATGAAGTTCAGCTTTGAATACTTTTAATGAGCGCCATAAAATCAGCATGATGCCATAAATCATCTTAATTTATGTAGTCTAGATTCATGCATATGAGATCTCAGTCTGAGTGCAGCCTCACTGCAGATATGTCACATTTTCTTTGTCTGTTCAGCAGATCCACCTGACTTTACTTTCTCATCAGTATTTTTGCACAATTAAAAACACCAAATTGATTCAATGTCAGTCTCAGTTCTGTGAAGCTACTGTAGTAGTTTCTGATTTGCACTACTGGGAATAGTTCAGCTGAAGTTTAACCTACCCAGACAAGTTTTTGAGTCGACACGCACAACTGTTCACAGTGTCACTGTTATAGAAATGTCTCTCTCTCTCTCTTTGTGTGCTCATGTCAATAAATGTTTGATGATTTGTATTTATTGTAAGATGCATAAGTGTGTAATTTAAAAACTACAGTTTTGAAGGCTTCTCTGTTTTACTAACATGAAAAAATATGTCTTTTTTCTTGCTATCTTTTTGATAATTATTAAAAAGGACTGTCATTCTTATCTCATGCAGGAGGTAGCTGCAAGGTAGCGAACACAGTGTAAATATGCAGCGTCTTCCAATGTTTCTACATGTTTTTGCAAATGTGACTTATCTATTAAAGATCTTTCTTTATATCTAAAAGTTGGGCGTGTCTTTTGCCGCTGCTCTCTTTAAGGCTTCACAGGATTTGAAATTTTATTCTTAATTTAACATATTTGTCTCTTTAGTAGCTTTTGAATTTTTCACATTTAGCAAATGTGGTTTCATCCGATAGATTGGTGTGCCCTGAATAATGTATACGAAGCAGAACAGGATACAGAGTATCTGTAGCCACGTGCCCTGTATGATTAATGTGCTGCAAAGGTGGCATGACAGCTCTTTCACACGATCTGGAAATGTGACACACATCTCTCACCGCTGTCTGGGACAAGGTTCAGCCAAGGGGACGGTGGCATCTACAGATAGGAGGAGGCACTGGGCCAGAAGAGAAAGACATGTAGCCTAAAAGGTGTGGTTAGATCCCAGTCCCCGGGAGAACTGGACTCATGTCCTGCAAATTAACACGCATTTGGCACATGCTAGCACGTTACACTAAAATTACAGTAGGTATGTGGCAGGAGCGGACTGGTAATCTGTGGATTCTGGAGAAGCCCAGAACGGCCGTCTGGTCTACAGCCGTCGACCCTGTTCAATACCCAAACTTTTCAGTCTATCAACTAACAGCAGGGGGCGCTAAGATGATCATTTATCCAATATAGGCCTAAAAACCAACAAAGCAGACTAGTTAGTGTCTGTCAACAGAAAGATGGCAAACAGTAAAACGCAAGGAGAAAGGTTGATGGGAAAGATTAAAACTAAAGAAAGCTAAGTAAGGGGAAGAAGTGTTTTCCATTTTGGAGCTATTTATCCTTTTCTTCTCTTTTGTGTTGTGTGGTGGTGTAATGTCTGTGGAATAGGCTACAAATGTTGTTTGAAGGATGATTGGTTGAATGGTACCCAACTAATCACAACAGCATTGCATGGGGCAATTTAATTTAAAAATTGGTAAAATGTCAGGGTGCTACAATAGTATTTTCTAGAGGGTTGTGGGTTTAATTTTCAGTGTTGTAATATGTTGCTGTGTCCCTTTTCAGTCATTGCTTTCTCTCTACCCAATAAAGGCCACTAGAAAATCTTTTAAAAAGATGCTGATATGACATATAAACCATAACCTGCTAACTACTGTTGACCAGATGGTGAATAATCTCCTCTGTTGGGTTCATAAATGTGTAAATCTGATTCTGATGGAGTCAGCGCCTCAGCAGACATGAATCTCACCACATGTCACTGGTTATGAGGCATTATTTATGTTTACAGATTAGAACATTTTCATTTCAAACAGAAAAGGGATGTTTTAAATAAATGTATGATTTATAAAGCTACTTTGTCATCTTTGACTATCTTTGAGTATTTTTGCAGTATCAACAAGAGGCCGGCAGGGTGTCCTCTTTTTGGATTTTTGGGTCACCCTAGCAGAATATTAAAACTATAAAATGTGTCAAGCAGGCTAATAGACCTAAAAGCCTTAAAATATAATGGGATTTAGGAAAACCAAGTCTGTTTTATTCTTGTCTGTTGTCCAGGTATCAAATAATATGTTTATCCAAAGCGTTAGAATTTTGGAGGTATAAGTTCAGGTTTAATGGCTTTCATTTCAAGTAATGCTAATAAACAAATGTTAATCAAGCATATGTGGTATAGATATATGCTTGCATTTTAAACAGAAATAAAAAACTATAAGTAACTGTAAAATAGCAGTATAAATGACAATGTTTATGTCCATTTTTGTTTTGGAGATGCAAGTTCTTGAATTAACAAACAGTTTGTATGTGTGGGTGTTGTTATGACAATTAATCAGTATTGCGCGCACCCACCCAGGTTATTGGTGGGCCTACATAGGGAGGGAAGTCCAGGGTCGCTTTTTAGTCCCAGTCCGTCCCTTGTATGTTGTACTGGAAAAACAATAATTGGGTATCTTATTTTACCAGTAATTGGGTGAGTTTTTAGTGAGGCAGTTATACAACAGTTACACAAGACACTTGACCACGGACGAGAGAGCAAAGTGGATTTAATCCCCATTGTATTCAGCAGAGATGGTCATTTACTTACATACAGGATGAGCAGATGTCAGGAAATGACAATGAGCAAATCAGATGCAATCACTTTTAACACATCGCCTCAAAACAACAAAGCCTTGAACTAACTTCTACAGATGGCTACATGTCCCAAAATCATAGGATTAACATCTGAGTGACAATACTTCACAATCCAGAGGAGAAGTCACGGACGCATTATTCAAACAAACAGGTCACGCTGACCTAAGGGCCACTTTTCTATGACATACGTCCTCAGCTTGCTGTCCTCTGAAAGCTGGTTACGCTTGCTGTGCAACTTTCTGTTAATGCTCATCTTTTTAAAACCATCTGTTAGTGATAATAGTAAATGATCAGGAGCTCTGAGACGTTTACTTCAGAGTCCAAGTAGCTGAAGATGAAATGATAATGGAAGAGAAAATAATTACAAGGTCAGCAATGGTCAAAAAATATGGCATTTACAGTTTAGGAATTAAAGCCATTTAAGGCAAGGTACCTCCATCTTCAGGGGCTCAAAAGTATTTGGACAATTGACAGAAA
The DNA here is from genome assembly GCA_018398805.1 of Hirundichthys speculiger. NCBI lineage: Eukaryota > Metazoa > Chordata > Actinopteri > Beloniformes > Exocoetidae > Hirundichthys > Hirundichthys speculiger. Next base: position 168,793 of record JAGFBZ010000564.1, read on the forward strand.
GGAAGTGAAATGGCGAGGAGTGGTGTATTCCCTCACTTACCTTAAGACCAGTTAATGAGATAAAAGCTGATATCAGGTACCGAGTTGGCATTTGGAAGCTGTTTGAGTGAGGAGGACATCATTAAGATGAAAAAATAAACAACATACAGTGATCCCTTGCCATTTGCGGCTTAAGTTCTGCGGTTTTAGTTATTCGCGGATTTTTCAGAAACATATAATATAATTTTAAAAAATTTCAAAAATCGCAGAAACATCACAGATGGTTGTGCGCGTTCTCTCACAGTGAAGAATTGCTGTGAGCCAGCCTGGCCCCTTTAAGAAGATAGCCTTATGGGTAATGGTGTGCCCTTATGGGTAATGTAGTGTGTGTGTGTCGTGGGACGGCAGAAGAAAACGGGGTTAGATGAAAAGTGTAGTGAGCATCAACAGCAGCCCAGCGTGTATAGATTTACATTCTCTGTTAACCGACAGGAGCCCAACAATACAACCTGTGTGATGTTACAAGTTCCTGCAGTGAAAGAATAAAGTGCTCGTTCCATGCAGAGAAAACCGGACTGTTTCTTTTGTTGTTGTTAGCGTGTTAGCCGCTAATTACGAGCCAAAAATAGCACATACCAGTGGTTTGTTTACTACGGTTCAGAGACCAGAGGCTGTGAAGGTAACAGAAAGACCACAGCTGAGCCTTTGTCTTGTTTCACTGCAGTGTCTCGCTAGTTTTTTGCGGATTTTAAACATATTTAAAACACATTATTGAGGCTCGGGGGGGCTCCGAGTCCAGTTCTCGGATTTTCATTTTTCGTGGGGGGGGCACCGGTCCCAACTGCGAAAAATAAGGGATCACTGTATATATAAAAGAGGCACAGCAAAAGGTTGCAAACATGATGTTTAGCCTAATCAACAGTTTGACAGTCTTTAAACGGAATAAGTATCGGTGAGCTTAACATCTGTCTTGAAGACCACAGAAGCCAATTGAAGTGAGATGATCGCAGAATAATTTCCTTGAAGAAAACCCCTCACAATGTGCTTCAAATGACTTTAATTCCTAAATGGTAAATGCAATACTTTCATGAAACCTCTTAAATTAAAGCTGAAAGCCTCCATGTTGATCACATGTTGACTGTTTAATTTCTAATCCACTGTGGTGATGTAAAAAGTCAAAAACCATTAAAAAAAAAAATCTGTCATGGTGATTTGAAGGTCTTGTTTACAATCAAAACTACCACCATGACCACTACCGGAGCTCCACCAGTAAAAGTCTTGCAAATAAAGAAACGATTAACTTATCAAACTGAGAGAAAGGAAGGGGAAAATTACAGCAGCGATCCGAAGCGCTCTGGTGGTGTTTTCCAGCTCCTCTCTCATCCCTCCTTCCTCTAATCCCTCCCAGAAGTCTGTGTTTGTTTCGCTGCTCTTAGCGTGTATCTTACAGGGAATTACAGGCTTTGCCAGGATCAGTTAGTGCAGGGATTTTACTAATTAAGATGATTGTGGGTGTTTACATACATTTGTGCACGTGTACATGAATGCTGATATACATGCAAAGAAAACAGCAGATAGAGCATGTTTATTTGTAAAAGAAGTGACTGGGAATCCTGTTATAATTACAAGCTTTACATAAGATAAAATAAATCTGCATTTATTTCAAAGTTAATGTAACAAGATTAAAATAAAAATCTAATGACTGTGGTTAAAATATTGTCAGATGTGCAGCAGCTGTGGGTTCATATTACTCTACAACAGAATTATCATAGCTGAGTGTCCACTTGATTATAAATGGAGGTCTGAGCTGGCGTGAGGTGCATTAGTGTGTTTAATTCTATACCTTTGCATCACTGTGAAGTAGATTTTTATAGTTCCTGTTACTCAAGCATACCATAATGGTTGGTAGCCTCAACGCTGGTGATTCTGCATTCAAACTACACTTCCCATAAAGCCATTAACTTGTCTTTACGACAGAGATCTACGACGAGCAACTCCTTGTGTTTGAAGTCCTGTGGTGGATTCCTTTTCTTCTTCTTGGCTTTACAGGAGAAACATCCTAACATGAACTTGGGCCTCTCGCCTGAGTTTTGTAGATTTCTGCAGGCATGCAGAGTTCCTGCACAATACTGCAGCGTTGCAGGTGCTGGTCGAGCTTTAAACTACCAGAACTAGTGCTGGGCGGTTCATACCGGTTCATACCGAATACCGGTGTTTATTTTTCTTATGATATGAATTTTTCATATACGGTAATACCAGTGAGTATGTACTGTAGCGTACACAATGTTGAGAACGCCCCGCTGCGGAACGTAAGTGCCGCAGAGCATTGTTTGACAGGGGACTGTTTTGCAGTTGCACTGGAGGCACAACACGCTACTAGTTTCTGGTTAAACGGTGATGGCTAACAGGGGAACTTTGAGTCCTGTTGCATTCACCTTACTCTCGGAGTTTGTTACACCCCACCCACACATTATTGATACTCAAGAGCCTATCATGACTCATTACGCTGACCACACGCCCAAGGGCCCTCCATAGCCCGTTTGCATTCACCCTACAACAATTCCACTACTTCTTTATTATTATTTTTTACTTTTTCTGTGCTCTCCTCTCTCTGTCCTACATCCTCTTTCTGTCCTCCATCTTCTCTCTGTCCTACATCCTCTCTCTGTCCTGTCTCCCCTCTTTTCTTTCTCTACCCGGCTGGCCTTCGGCAGGAAGGTCCCCCTATATGAGCCAGGTCCTGCTCAAGGTTTCTTCCTCTTAAAGTGGAGTTTTTCCTTGCCACTGTTTGGTATAAAGGTTTTTTTTCTCCCTACGTGGGAGTTTTTTTTTACCTGCCATTATCATTTATCATTGATTGGATTTAATGATATAATCTTAGTTAATGATATTTGCTCGGGGGTCATGCTCTGGGTCTCTGTAAAGCGCCTAGAAACAGACGCTATATAAATAAAATTGAATTGAATTGAATTGAATGGCTGCAAACAGTGAAAGTCCCGAAGTGGAAGCTCCAGAACGGCAACATGAGACTGAGGAACTTCTTCCTAAACCAGGAGCCATGTCTGTCGTGTGGAAGTTCTTTGGATTTAAAAAAGACGACGTCCAACAAACTACAATAATCTGCAAATGTTGCCGAGCTAAAGTTGTAGCCGCGGGAGGCTACACCAGGCTGATTAGGCTACCTGTGGTTTATATTGTGTAGTTAATGTTGATTTTTTACAAAATCTGTTTTTTCAAGTTGTTTGCAAAATGTGAAAAATAAAATGGTTCTGTATTTTAACTGCAACTATCATTCTGATTCCTTCACTTAATCAGAATCACGAGTGCCACCTCTTTGTAAATAGTATCATTTTGTGAGGCCATGCAAACCTGTATTAATACTAGTGTAGATATGAATGTTTTTCTACAATATTCACTCCTCGTGACAGTAAAATAGGTCATTCTAAGCCAATTTACTGCAGCAGTTCCTCTCTAAATGATTAGAAAATGTGGTTAACACCCAGTTGTGCCTTCAAAAAAAAAAAAAAAAAATGTGATATACCGTGAATCCGATATAATTTTGAAAAATACAGTGATATAAATTTTTGGTCATACCGCCCAGCACTAGCCAGAACACTGATGAGATCTATTACTTTGGCAAATAGCATGGTTGAATATGGTAAACAGTAAAACTAAATGTGGTTTATAACTCACCCTCTCCTGTACAACACCATCAGTAGTTTCTGTTTTGCGCTGAGGCATTGGATGCAGAATTTCAAACAGAACAGAACGTACATTGTTGAAGTGTTTTGCTATAAACAGAACAAAGAAGCACTTCCCTTACACACTACAGCAAGTGTGAATCCCATCTGCAACTGTGTCTGACATGCACGGATGAGAAGTAAAAGCAAACTCAAGCACAGTAATATCTCTGTCACATGGTTCCCCAGAGGAGCTCCTGCCTTTGTCTCCCTGCAGTTTCACCACTGATGCTCCAACCAGCAGGGTGAATGAAGCTAACTTTTAAATGTTTTATATTTGTCAGCGTGCCCGCAGCCCTCTGTCACGCCATCTGTATTAGGCTCACTGTGTACAGGAAGCAGGGAGGGTGAGAGTGAGAACGACAGAGACCGAGGTGAGGTGAGACAAAATCTAGAAGTGAGAACAGAGACGGGAAAAGAAACAATGAAAAGAGCACATCCAGTCAAAGCAGAGGGCTGACTGCTCTGGGCTGCTGTACTGTAAGCAACACGCTTGATGCAAGCTGACAGCTGTATCTGTGAGGCGTGCACGCGTGCGTGGACCAAGACCTATAAGCCTATACACTACAAGGTCATGCCCTAGTTAACACCCACTCACACGCCAGTAAACACTGGTACAGGCAGACGCACCAGTGATGTAACATACACATATTGCGTTTCCTCTCTCCATGTCTCCCGGTGACCAGGGGGAGAGTTTTTGAGATGTTTTGTGATGGTTCGGCACACATGAACACAATCATACTGTACGTATATACATTATCCTGCATCCTGCTTTATACATCTCCTTACAAGCACATGGAAGACGCTCAATACGCTACATCTGGAGCTTTATTGCCATTGTACTGTTGTGTAAGACAGCAATACAATAAAACTGTACAGATAAAACTGTACAGTACTGTTCTGTTTAAAGTATAAGAGAGGACACCCTACTGGCCTCTTGTTGATGCTGCAAAAATACTCAAAGATGACAAAGTAGCTATATAAATCATACATTTATTTAAAGTATTCTTTTTCTGTTTGAAATGAAACATTTCTGATATATAAACATAAATAATGCCTCATAACCAGTGACGTTCAGTGTGGTGAGATTCATGTCCGCTGACTCCATCAGAATCAGATTTTCACATTTATGAACCCAACAGAGGAGATTATTCACCATCTGGTCAACAGTAGTTAGCAGGTTATGTTTTATATGTCATATCAGCATCTTTTGAAAAGATTTTCTAGTGGCCTTTATTGGATCGAGAGAAAACAATGGCTAAAAAGGGACAAAACAACATATTACAACACTGGAAATTGAACCCACAAACCACTAGACTAACGAGCAAATACTATTGTAGTAGCCTGACATTATACTGATTTTTAAAATTAAATTGCTCCATGCAATGCTGCTGTGATTAGTTGGGGAACCATTCAACCAATCAGCCTTCAAACAACATTTGTAGCCTATTCCACAGACATTACACCACTACACACCACAAAAGAGAAGACAAAGATAAATAGTGACTAAATAGGAAAAACTTCTCCTCCTCAAACTTACTTTGATTTCTTTACTTTTAATTTTTCCCATCCACCTTTCTCCTGCATTTTCAGCTGCCATCTTTCTGTTGAGAGACACTAACGTTAGTCTGCTTTGTTGGTTTTTAGGCCTTTATCTCATAAATGATCGTTTTTGTGGCTCCTGCTGTTAGTTTAGAGACTGAAAATCTTGGTTATTGAACAGGGCCGACGGCCGTAGACCAGACGGCCGTTCTGGACTTTTCCAGAATCCACAGATTACCAGTCCGCCCCTGTACGTATCTAAAGAACAGCAGAATCAGTCACTTTCTTCAGCTACATCCATTGAATCATGGTTTCCAGAGTCCAAATGTCCCTTAAATGACACCAGCCATCATGTAAAATCTGGGCTGATTTTAACCCGAGGAGCCCACAGCCAACGTTGCCTGACCTGGTCTGGAACGGCTGCTCTGAAAACGATGAGTGATTTCTCCATCCAGACATTAAAACTGAACTGCTAATTAAATGAGCAGCGTTGTGGATTTACGCCCCCGAGGGCATCGAGCCATCTGAAAGGTTACTGAGATCACCCGGTGATTCATGAACTGGATATTCAGGCCGCAGCTGACCATGAGTCATGCAAACACGCGTGCACATATGGAGCTCACAAGCAGGCTGTTTGAGCAGAAAAACACAGCGACTGGGATGAACGTCTCTGCAAAGCTATTAATTCAAACCCAACTTCTGAGTCTGTCAAACAAACAAGCACATTCAGTATATTCTCCTTGTGCACTTCCAGTGTTTGCTGTGTGCTGCAGAACCAGCACACATGCTCAGAACCTACAGGAACCTACAGAGCTCTAATGATTTCCCTGTGAGATTAGTGAGATTAGGGAACCACGCTATTTGTTTTGGATTGTATTGTTGCTCCAGTTAACTGATTAATCTGCAGGGCTTGCACAAGGATGCCCAAAGCGCTTCCTCTGCTGGTGAATGCTTCGGCCTACTGGTCACAACTGGGTACTGCAGCTGGAGGGGAGTCCCTCAAGGATCTCATGTCAGCAGACGCATGGATGAGGTGGAATAAGACAACAAAACAAGGTGATCCTTTCATGTCGGCTCTTCCTGTCATTGTGAGCGTTAAATTGTTCATCCACTAATAGGGAACGTGAGCTGGGTTTAGACCGCCGTGAGACAGGTTAGTTTTACCCTGCTGATGGTGTGTTGTTGCAATAGTGACAAACATTCACATTGAAGAAAAAAAAAAATGGAGGACTTTTTATTTTTTTTTTATTGATTTTTTTTTGTGAATATTTGCTTTGCTTTGATGAAACTTCTGAATCTAAATTCACTCAAGTTTTGTAAAAAAAATAAAAAAAAAAAATAAATAAGTACATTAGCTACGGAGAAACAGTGACTGACATTCACTCTAGAACACATGTGTCAAACACAAGGCCCACGGGCCAAATGTGGCCCGCCACGTCATTTTATGTGGCCCTCGAGAGCTTGTGCATTATTGGCTTAAATTTTAAACCAATATTTTAAGACTTAAAATAAGCTTACACTGCTTTAAAGCGCACATTGACAATAAACTGCATTTCCAAAATTCGTGGTTACCCACAACAATAACAGTATACCACCATGAGCAAGACATCAAGATGATTTTCAGAACTGATGAACTTGAGAAAGACCTTTACAAACTAACCCCAACATGTCTCTTTTGTTATGAGGCAGTGTCAGTCGTGTAAGAGTACAATCTATGTCGGGATTTTGACATCAAACACGGAGCATGCTAAATTAGCTAAATTAGCCCACAAGAAAAACCAAGAATCGCTCCCGCTTCTGAAACCAAGGTAATGGATACTCTCAGTCCCCTGTGCAGAAGCAGGGTTACAACCACAAACCCCGAGTTTAATATAATAATGATTTCATATATATATATATATATATATATATATATATATATATATATATATATATATATATATATATATATATATATATATATATATATATATATATATATATTTTTTTTTTTTTTGAATACATAATAAATACAGAAACAGTAATTTACAATATAATAAGGTGTAGTTTATTTTATTTGGGTTTACATTCATGCTGTCAATCTGGTCCTTCCAGGGGAACCATGATGCTGATGTGGCCCTCGGTGAAAATGAGTCTGACACCCCCTCCTCTAGAAAATGAGTCTGTACAGGGGTCCTCAGTGTTTGAATGTGCAGCAGATATGGTGATGCACTCCAAGTGTCTTCACACAAACCACAACAAAACACCTCCATTTTTTAGTGTAAAGTTTAGGACACGACCATGATGTGACTTAGTTTAGATTTTTCCAGGTCCAGTTTGCATAGTTCACCCTCACGCTTGCTTGAGAGCTCACAGTGAGAAAAAAGAAAAAAAAAAAAAACAGCGTTCAAAAACCCCAGAGACATCCGTGATAATTAAGACTGCTGGGAAACCTTGATCTCAGATCTACAGCATCTATTTGGCTCTGAACTGAGAACATCTGCCTTGTGGTGCGACCTGACCACAGGTGGAGCATCAACGCTCCAGTCTAGAAAAAGCGGCGCACTTGTGAGTCGCGGGGGATTTAAGTGCTTTTTATCCGTGAGTTTAACTCTGGGTAAGTGTTAATCCAAATAAGCTTTTGTCTCTCACAAATGCTTTACGTCACTGATCTGTGGCAAAAAAAAAAAAAAAAAAAGACTTAGTGCATATTAGAGTCAATAATTAAAAACTGTAGAGAAAAAAATATATCAGCTTTTCAGGTAGATGCTTCTGGAGTCCATCCTTTGAGTCATCATTGTCATATCTGGAGAAACTGATCCATATTCAGATGTGGGGGGGGGGGTGTCACTGAGCCTTCTCTGGAGTGTGTGTAGGTTTGTAATGAACTATGATCTGGATCAATATGAAGCAGTTGATGACCAAGAAGAACAATCCTGCGATCCAGATCCACAGGAAGGTGTTGTAACCCTCGAACTCCAGGAAGTAGGCCGGAGCCAACCAGATGCCCTGTTAGTGGAGAAAACAGGCTTAAATTACACCCCAACCTTCCAGAGATTTGGTTCTTACAAACACTGATGAGCCAAAACACCAAAACCAGGAGAAATGAGCACCGTACTTCCTCAAACACCAACCATCATTTCCAGTTTAGCTCAGAAGTATTTCAACAATGACAGAGTTTATAATGATTCTGCCTTCATCCTACCACAAAAGCATTTACAATAAAAAAGACAAGGTATGTTTAAAGTATTGACTTTTAGCTATTATTTAACAGGTTTATTGGCACTGTAAATTCAGTGCCAGAGAACAGAGAAATGTGGCCCTCTGAAATTAGATCCAACCTCAAAGCTTCCTTCGAGGACTATTTTGTATCCTCAGTAAGCCGAGACTTCACATACAACCAAGCTCAGTCTGCTCAGACCAGGGTAAAAACAAATACTGAGCATTTCTCCAGCAGACATTCATTATGCAACCAGAAATAAAAACAGATCATGAAACTGAAGTTTACGGCTGAGTCGATGTGAAGTGACTCGGCAGTAAGCGGTGATGTGTGAAACTTAATTACCTGTCCAGCAAACCAGAGGAGCAGCAGGCCCAGCCCCTGTTTTACTGAGAGACTCAGGTGTGGGATGACCAGAGGAAGTAAGCACAGGTACCACAGGAAGTACTGCAAAAAGAAAATAAAGTATTTTGTTTAAGCAAATGTTGAGGGATAGAGTCTTCTGCTTATAACCACTTCTCATTTTGGTTGCTCTAGTTTAGGCTCAAAACAGCAGATCATTCATTTCCATCCCTTCCTCCTTCACAGCACCACCATCACCACATCCTTAAATCTCTCCTCTGGCCTTCCTCTTCTCCCTCTCGCGTCTACTAGCTCCATTTTCAGCGTTTTTCACCACTATCCAGCATCTCCTCTACACACGTGACCAAACCAACTAAATCTCACTTCCCTGCTTTGTCCCCGAACCATCCAGACCCGAGTCGTCCCTCTGACATACTGGTTTCCAAGGCCACGCCCACAGAAGTCCAATTTCATTTTTAAAACCATCGTAAAACAAAACTGAGCTGCGCCCACATCAGCATTTCAACTCCATATTGGAAAAGATCTCCATCCACACTCCACCAACGTAAACCACAGGGACGTCCACCCAGCACGACTACAAACTGGCTGAAAACTGCTGCCAGACTGCTCCTCTGATGGCTTTGCTCCTGCTCACTCCACAGCATCTGTGCACCGCCTTCCAGAATAGGCCAAATGATGTCGAACTGGTGGATCAGGGAGACGCATGGTCACCTGGAGGAGCAAATCATGAAGCGGATCGGTGCAACTATGTCACCGTTTCCAAACGAAGTTTCATGTTTTAAAACAAATGATGTGGACGTAGCTCAGTGGTTCATGCTCGTCTCTCCCGGCACACGGTTTGGCATGTTTAACTCTGCTCATTCATCAGTGGAAACGTCTAGAACAGTGATTCCCAAAGTGTGGGCCGCGGCCCCCTGGTGGGCTGTCGTGGTACTGCAGGTGGGCCCTGCGAGCTCATTAAAATGAAAAAAAAAAGTGTTTTAAATCCTTGATTTAAAAAAAAATATTTTTCAATTACTGTAAAATCTTCATGACACAATTAAAAAAAACATTTAGAAGTAATAAAACAAACCACTTAAGTGTAATTCTACTGTCATCTTAACTTTATATGAAAAGTTTTGCCCCCTTACATTAACATCGGAACACAGCTTCTAGTCCTGTATGTTGATCACAGTTGTGATTAAAGGTTTCGGTGGGCCGCACAGATTTTTTGCAATTCAAATTGGGCCTTGGTATTCTGAAGTTTGGGAATGGCTGGTCTAGAAAGTAGCTGCTGTCAATACTTAGAAACTGAGCACTGAAAGTATCAGGCGCTGAATTAAAATTCAATGTTTAGTGTAAAGTGAAACTGATAGATGGCAGGAACACACAAAAATACACTTCAAAAATACACAATCAAGACCTCTCTTTTTCACAACGATGTGCTGCCTGTAATGACACTTTGATAGCACTCTGAAAGTTAAAAGACGGGGCATATTTGGAGTGATATCAGAGCGCAAAAGGATACATATAAAATAAAATAACTGCTTATAAATTATAATGGAGGCAAAATGTTCACATCTCATATGACGCGTCAGACTTGTGGCGGTGCTGTGTACCTGTGACGTGCAGACTTTATTGAAGGAGACGAAGATGGCTGTGTGCAGGAAACAGGTGAAGGCGAGGTCCCGGTGAAAGGTCCAGGATGCCACCACCAGCAGGATGAGCTGTGGCAGGAAAGCTGCCAGGCCGAGGCAGAGGCTCCACCTGCTGTCTGCAGCGACAATTTACAAAAGAACTGAGCACATCCTGAATGACTAGAACAGCTCCTACATCTTTACTCTCCATTAGAGGAAGAGGGGAAACACCTGAGCATACGGCCAACTAAATAAACCCCTTAGCAACCACACTACTGCTGGTGAATGTTGAGTAATAACTTTAGAGGATGTGGTAGTCTGTGTACTGTTTACACATGGCTGGAGGAGTGGATACCTGCAGTGAGGTAGAGCATATAGAAGTACGGAGAGAAGTTGTGTCTGATGTCCCTCCTGGTCAGATGGTACAAGTAGGTCTCATGAAGAAACTGCCAACCGTACCTGGATTTACAGCAGAAGGGTTAGGTGATTGCTTTCTTTTTCTTTGACTGATGAAGAGCAGCTACCATTAACTTTAAAAAAAAAAAGTAGGGCTGGGCAAGTTAATGCGTAATTATCGCGTTAACGCATTAATTTATTAACGCCGACATTTATTTTATCGCGCGTTAACGCATGTAGCTCACATGCTTTTGTTTTGAAAAGTCTGTTACTGGCTGCTGCAGAAACGGAAGACAGTAAACATAAGGAAAAGCTAAAACAGACATGGAGAACGGTAAAAATCTGTGAACTTTACAGTTCGGGTAGCAACTCAGGTAGCAAAATATTAATTATGTCTGAAAAATAATTCTGCACTGCAACAAAACTTTGGCGTCATTCCTCCATGTTCCATCAGATCTGCTCCATGTGTTCACTGTCCTGCTGTTCTCTAGCTGGTTACTGCAGTGCAGCTCCATCTAGTGGCTCAGATGTGTAATGACAACACAAAGTCCAGTCCTCGATTATAATGTACAGTGATCCCTTGCCACTGCGCGGTTTGATTACCGCGGTTTTAGTGCTTCGCAGATTTTTTTCAGAAATATATTATAATAAAAAAATCAAGAAATCATCGCTGAAATTCTGTGAAAATCCACCCCACAGCAGACGAGAGGCCGCAGCTGCCAGCGAAACATCAAACAATGACTCACAGCCTCCTGTAAGCAACAGAGAAACACAGACGGTCCAGAACTCTAGAATCTGAGCTCTGATTGGACGTGACGCATTTACTACAGTTCAGAGACCAGAGGCTGTGAAGGTAACAGAAAGACCACAGTTGAGCCTTTGTCTTGTTTCACTGCAGTGTTTCGCAACTTTTTTGCGGTTTTAAACATATTTTAAACACATTATTTAGGCTCGGGGGGCTCCAGCTCCAGTTTGCGTATTGTGATTGTTGCGGGGGGGGGCAGGTTCTCATTAACCACAAAAACTAAGGGATCACTGTAAATTCAGTTCTGTGGCCCATTTTTTAATTTTGTATTTTTGATCCAAGTTTAAAATTTAAATATAAAAAAAAAACTGGCATTTTTTCATTTTTTTGTGTTAGATTAAAAAACGAAAAACGTAATAAAATGTCACTTTTTAATGTCTTTTTTTTTTTTGATTGACAATTGAAAATGGAAAGAATGAATGATACACGGATTAGTAAAGTTACAGAACTTTAACGTGGACATTTTCATTTTAAAGTTCTCCCAGACGGAGGATTCAACAGAAACAAGGTTATTTGTAACAACTGACAAGTTGAACTCCCCGTTAAAAGTTTCTGCTGTTACCTCCGAAATTACCTGTTTTAATGTTCTGATTGTGCTGAGACACAATCATTTTGATGGATTTTTTTTGTAGACTTTTTTTTCTTTTTTATAAAAACAGGATGACATTAATGCCCTGGCAGAGGCAATAAGCTTTTGACTTTTTTAAAATGAGATTTACACTAAATATGTGTTACTGACAAGTGCTGATGTTATAAAGTGTTTGAACAACAAATGTTATGACACTTTAGTTCATATGGCAGCAGAACATTTAAATAAAAGTGAATTTTACACTACTTTTGAATTCATTATTTGATTTTTCGTATACAATGCGATAAATCGTGATTAATCAGGGAAATAATGCTATTAATCGCGATAAAAATTTTTAATCGTTGCCCAGCCCTTACTAACTTAACTAAATGACAGAGCATCATCATCACCAAAGTAAGATTTGTGACATCTGATTATTACAAAATCACAGAACCTGCCCAAACTTCGCGTCACTTCTAAATCGCAGCGTGTGCAGTGTCTGACCTGTTTTTTTCAGCTCACATGTAATAGAAGAGCGCTGTGAGGACCAGAAATACTCCTCCAGACACACTGGCGAAGAGGATGAGCCTGCGGTTGAGGAAGCTTCTAATGAATGAGACAGACTTCTTCCAAATCCACCTCTTGTCCTCCTCCTCTGTTCTGGTCTCTGGTGAGCGGAGGGTCAAAGCAAAGGGCAGGGCGTAGGTAATGGGGTAGATTTTCATGTGAACAGACAGGCCGTAGAGCACAGCTGCCCACATCAAACGCCTGGCTAGAACAAAAATGGAATAAAAAAAAAAAAAAGGTTTCACAGAGAAGTTGTGCATCCACTTTATATGACACAAAAATGTAATACCCATCTTAATTTACAGAGGCTAAATGTGTCATCATCAGGTTCCCAAGCCCCCTTCTCACCCTCCATACAGAGTAACGTCCCCAGCACCAGAGCGGCCAGGACTGACTCAGCGTTGCCTCGGCTCGACACTCCCATGGGCAGCGGGTTGAGGAGCCACAGAGAGCAGACACGACTGGCAGTCTGGACATTAATAAAACAGTTTTAATTTGGTCTGGATGAATGCAACCCCTCCAAGTCTCCCACCGCGGCTTTTCTCATAAAATTAAAAAAAAAAAAATCTCAATCTGGATCAGGCAGACAAACCTCACAACTCTGACCTCGTAGACAGAGGATCCTGTAGATGAGCAGTCCTGACAGCACATCGCACACAATGAAGAGGATCTTCCCAAACCCTGCGCTGACCCAGATGTTTGGGGTGAGAAGCCAGGCCAGGAGGGGCGTGTAGCGGTAGGTGGACCGGTGGTACGGGGACTCGCCCTGTGCAAAAGTGTCCAACATTATAATAATGACACTGGAATGAAAAAGAACTATATGAGAAAGAAACTCATGTAAAAAGGCAGCCATGTTTCCATTTTTATTATTATGCCCTGTTCATAAAATATTTAGCTTGTGATGGGGAAAAACATGTCAATATTAAAATAAAAATGTGATTAATTTACAATAGAATATAATATTACCAAGTCATTTTTACTTTTGTCCAACATGTGAACATTAAGTCTGTATTAAGACAGAACTGAAACTCACGTGATCTGTGAAGTCATCAAAAGTAGCTTATGGTGAAGAAATATACTGTACATAAACTAAGAGTGTTGTTTCGACTGTCATCATGTCTTCAAGGTCAGTTTGGAAGCTCTGCTTCGTTGTAAAGTCAAATTAACAACATAAAGCAGCAACAAGACATGTTTCTAAAAGCAGAAATTACACTTATCCCATCATTACTACGCTGTGGCATCCAGCCAGGGCAGCATCTTAGCAGGGCACACAAAAAAAACTTTAAAAATGGGATTTCATTCTTTTATCACTACTTTGCATATCCCTGAACTGATACTTTCTGGACACCACAACCCAGGATGGGGAGGGGCTGACGTGGCACACCTGAATGAGGTCATGTCCACATTCTTGACAACTTTAAAAACAGGAGCAATCTGCAGCTCAGCATTTCAGCTCCGTCTGAAAATATCTCCTTCATCACAGATCATCCGTGATCACAGATCATCCGTGATCACGAGACACGTGGAAACAGGCAGAAAACTCCCCTGGAAAGAACTTCTTGATCACAAGTCTTTCCTAAATCAATGTCCTCTTTTTGTATGGTGAAGGACTTGTGCATATTTAGTAATTTTTTTTCACTATTTTATGCATTTTTGTATATTGGCGAGACTACTACATAAAACACATACGTAAATACATAATAAATACATAAATGTGAGTTACAGTGAAGTGAAAAGTGCAGCAGAAAATTACATTTGAATGGAGATGATATGATATGTTGGAGATGATATAAAGACAACAGTGACTAAAATAACCTTTCGTTACAAGCAAGGTCTGCAGAAGAGCATCTCTGAACCCACAACACCTGGAACCTTGAGGCCACACCTGGTGTCACAGCTGTCAGCTAAGAACAGGAAACTGAGGCTACAATTCACACAGACTCACCAAAACTGGACAATAGAAGATTAGAAAAATGTTGCCTGATCTGATGACTCTGGATTTCTGCTGCAACATTCAGATGGTCAGAATTTGACATCAACATCATGAAAGCATGGACCCATCCTGCCTGGTATCAATGGTTCAGGCTGCTGCTGGTGGTGGTGTGATGGTGGGGGGGTATTTTCCTGGCACACTTTGGGCCCAGTAGTACCAACTGATCATCGTGTCAACTCCACAGCCTACTTGAGTATTGTTGCTGACCATCTCCATCCCTTTATGACAACAGTGGACCATCTTCTGATGGCTACTTCCAGCAGGATAAAGCGCCATGTCATAACTCCAAAGGTGGAACCAGAGATTCTCATCATGGATGTGCAGCTGACAAAATCTGCCGCAACTGTGTGATGATATATTAACATGGCCCAAAATCTCTGAGGAACGTTTCCAACACCTTGTTTAATCTATGATACCATGAATGAAGGCAGTTGGTTAGTGTAGTTTCATGGAACATTTCTTGTGATTTTTTTTTTTAGATAATATTCTGTATGTGCATTAAAGAAAAGCTGGTCAGAAGGTTAAATAGATGCATGCATGTATATACACTACTCAAAAAAATTAAAGGAACACTTTGTAGTCAGAGTATAGCATCAAGTCAATTAAACTTCTGGGATATTGATTTGGTCAGGTAAGTAGCAGAGGGGGTTGTTAATCTGTTTCAGCTGCTTTGGTGTTAATTAAATTAACAACAGGTGCACTAGAGGGGCAACAACGAGACGACCATCAAAACAGGAATGGTTTTACAGGTGGAGGCCACTGATGTTTTTTCCCCTCCTCATGTTTTCTGACTCTTTTTCACCAGTTTTCCATTTGGCTAGGGTCACTGTCACTACTGTTAGCATGAGGCGATACCTGGACCCTACAGAGGTTGCACAGGTGTCACTACTGTTAGCATGAGGCGATACCTGGACCCTACAGAGGTTGCACAGGTGTCACTACTGTTAGCATGAGGCGATACCTGGACCCTACAGAGGTTGCACAGGTGTCACTACTGTTAGCATGAGGCGATACCTGGACCCTACAGAGGTTGCACAGGTGTCACTACTGTTAGCATGAGGCGATACCTGGACCCTACAGAGGTTGCACAGGTGTCACTACTGTTAGCATGAGGCGATACCTGGACCCTACAGAGGTTGCACAGGCAGTCCAACATCAATACATGCCATGGCCAGAAGGTTTGCTGTGTCTCCCAGCACAATCTCAAGAGCATGGAGGAGATTCCAGGAGACAGGCAGTTACTCCAGTAGAGCTGGACCGGGCCGTAGAAGGTCTACAACCCATCAGCAGGACCGGTATCTGCTCCTTTGTGCAAGGAGGAGCAGGAGGAGCACTGCCAGAGCCCTACAAAATGACCTCCAGCAGGCCACTGGTGTGAATGTCTCTGACCAAACAATCAAAAACAGACTTCCTGAGGGTGGCCTGAGGGCCCCACGTCCTCTAGTGGGCCCTGTGCTCACTGCCCGGCACCGTGGAGCTCGATTGGCATTTTCCACAGAACACCGGAATTGGCAAGTCGGCCACTGGTGCCCTGTGCTTTTCACAGATGAGAGCAGGTTCACCCTGAGCACATGTGACAGACATGAAAGGGTCTGGAGAAGCCGTGGAGAACGTTCTGCTGCCTGTAACATGGTTCAGCAGGACCGGTTTGGTGGTGGGTCAGTGATGGTCTGGTCCATATCCATAGAGGGACCACAGACCTATACAGGCTAGACAACGGCACCCTGACTGCCATTAGGTATGGGGATGAAATCATTGCACCCATTGTCAGACCCTCTGCTGGTGCAGTGGGTCCTGGGTTCCTCCTGGTGCACGACAATGCCTGGCCTCATGTGGTGAGAGTATGCAGGCAGTTCCTGGAAGATGAAGGAATTGATCCCATTGATTGGCCCCCACGCTCACCTGACCTAAATCCAATAGAACACCTCTGGGACATTATGTCCATCCGATGCCGCCAGGTTGCACCTCAGACTGTCCAGGAGCTCAGTGATGCCCTGGTCCAGATCTGGGAGGAGATACCCCAGGACGCCATCCGTCGTCTCATTAGGAGCCCCGACGTTGTCAGGCATGCGTACACGCACGTGGGGGCCATACAAATTACTGGATACCATTTTGAGTTGCTGCAATTAAATTTCAGCAAAATGGACTGGCCTGCCGCATCATTTTTTCACTGTAATTTTTGGGGTGTCTTTGAATTCATCCCTCTGTAGGTTGATAATTTTCATTTCCATCAAATGATGTGGCATCCTTTTGTTCCTAACACATCACCCAGTCCATACCAGTATAAATAAACAGCAGGATTTTTTTCACCATTGAGATCTGATGTGTTTTCAAAGTGTTCCTTTAATTTTTTTGAGCACACACACACGTGTGTGTGTGTGTGTGTGTGTGTTTTGTTTTGTTGGGGCAGAATTTCACTTAGTGCACCATTTAGGCGATGACAGCCACTGTTACTCCGGGTTCACCTTATAAATAACTCAAACTGGTAGTTTAGGGGCTTTTATAGTCCGTTAACTTTTTATATCTCTCTAAAGAGAGCACGTGACCGTGGGATGTGTTCAGGATCAGCTGTTACCTCCGTGATGAACCTCGCAGCATCTGTGAACACGTGGTAGTCGATGTCCGTGTACTTCACCTCCATGGTCCGGTCCTGGTAGCCTCCGTAAACCACCAACACCAGCCGAGCGACAAACGAGGCCGCGAACAGGACGCGTGTGTGCGGCAGCTTGGACAGGAGTCTCTCCATCACCCACAGCACTGGGGAAACTGGATTAACTGGTCGGGCTGAAAGTGAAATCTTGGCTAGTTTCTCCCGTTGACAAACATTTTCCAGACTGGCGATTCCTCCGTGGCCGTCTAAATCATCCGTTAACACTGGACGGAGTTTGTTACTGATTACAGATGTTTAAATGAATGAATGACCAGACTGCTAACCTGAACACCCGGAAGTGACCGGTTTCTTCTTCCCTGTTTTTCACGGTTGTCAAACTATGAAGCGGCGCATTACTGCCACCAACCGGTGTAGACAGCCAACTGGACTTCTTTTATTTGCTCTTGAAGACGTTTCTCCTTCCTTCCAGTGGGCTCTGCCGATTCAAACCGAGAAGCTGTGAAATCAACGACCCTCCCCTCTCTCCTGTGAGTCTTTTATCCACTTGCAGTGATTCCCAAAGTGTGGGCCGTGGCCCCCTGGTGGGCTGTCGCGGTACTGCAGGTGGGCCGTGAGAGGTCATTAAAATTAAACAAATATGTTTTAAATCCTCGATCTTTTTTAAATGTTTTTAATTACTATAAAATATTAACGACATGATTTTAAAAAAACATTAAGAAGTAACAAAAGAAACCAGTTAAGTGTCATTCTACTGTCATCTTAACTTAATATGACAAGTGTCACCTTATTGTTGACCCCTTACATTAATATCAGAACATAGCTTCTAGTCCTGTATGTTGATCACAGTTGTGATAAAAGGTTTCGGTGGGCCACGGAGATTTTTCACATTTCAAATTGAGCCTTGGTATTCTGAAGTTTGGGAATGGCTGTCCACTTGGTTTACCTGGTTTTGGTCACATTAATCAAGGTGTGAATGGTTGTGAAACCGCCTGGGTAGGAGATTCTAGACTGCATTGTTGCTGTTTGAGAGGTGAAACCCGAGTCCTCTTCCTCGATTTAATGTGGGTTTTTTAACATTTGATTATGTAGATGGCTTCTTTTACTCCTCCTTCAAACTGTCTTCCCTGTCCAAAATGTGGACATTGTCCTCAGAAGACTGTCTTTAAGTTGCAGGCGAACCACTGAGTCTTGACCTGATGAGCTGGTTCTCCTGCATTGGTCCATGCATTTATGAAGTTGTGGAATTTCTCTGATGTGAAGGGCCGTTAATGCCTCGCTGCACTGGACTGCATATAGAAGCTGCTCAGTCTGTTTGGGTGTCTTGTCGTAAGGGCTCCTAAAAGCTACACTCCTTTCTTACACATTTACTGTCATGATAAACACTGCCTAGCACCATACTTTAAATACATTTCCTCACTACTTCTGAAACTGTTATTTATTGCATGCCCCATTGTCTTAAGTTTGTGGATACTGCTGGAATTTGTGAGTTTCCTATTGCGATGAATAGAGTAACTATCAGCTGCAGCTATCCAGCTACACCAAACAGGAAAAGTACATGTTATGTCGATAACAGGGTATGAAACCCTTCTCACTGACATTTCTCTTATCACGCTTGACTGAAGCGCATCCAAGAACACAATGAAACACACCCACAAAGAAAAGAAGGCAATATACTTTCAAGTTGAACTCTTTAATTCCATTTGTAGATATAAAAGGATGCATGAAAGTGACATGGAAGCAATGCTAGCAAACATTCCTGCAAGTTCTTGTTCTTATTACAGTAGTCTATCATTAAATGCACAATAGTACATATAACAGCACATTATATAATTTATGAAGACATAGACTTCGCTTTCTGTGATGTCATTATTTTTTTTGCTTTGGTTCTTCATAGGTGTAAAATGGTGGGATTGTCCAGATAAATGCAAATAAAATTGCAACCAAAAGGCACACTGGTATGTCTGCTCTGCCACCTGAAAAAGGCATAAGATGAAGGCAAACCCTTTAAAAATAGTATGAAAACATGATATATTTGACTGGATAAACTAGCACCAGGTATTAGACTTTATCAGATAAGGCTATTACATGACAAAAATGAATAAAACTACATTCACAGTGCAAGAATTTCATCTTCAGGAAGGCACGAGGCAAACTGAGAATCACTTCTTTGAGAAGTGAGGCAAACAAGAAGCGACCGTTTTAGAAACTCCAACACTATTGTTTTAAAGGACGGAAACTTGAGGCATAATAGGCGATAATAGGTGTCAACACTTTTCCTCCCAATAATAAAATCTTTAGTTGTTTGGTAACCTCCTTCACTCCAAGTGAAGCAGCGCTCACTCTGGGGAGCAGTATCGGCCAGCAAAGAGAACGCTTCATGGAGGGGTTATGTCGGATGAAGAAGAGGAAGGGGTGGTCCGCGATGAAACTGGCTGGTCTTAAGCTACAACGTAGCATCATGACAGCAGCAGTGGCAGCAGCTGCCTCTGTTCCCTCTTCGTTGACCTCCACGAAAGCTTTATGGTAGACCTCTGACAGCACCAGGTCATTGGCAGGAGACATGCCTGTCACCAAGGAGAAATGTTAAACCAATACAAAACCTGAGAACTATGTGCTTGTATGTGGAACAAAAATCAGTCGCCAGGTCAGGTTTTGGATGCCTTTTCTTTAGACCAGCCTTGCTCAACCGGGGTGTCGTCTGGCTGCTTCAGGGGTGTCGTCAAAAAAATGACCTATTCTGACATTTCATATACAGTGGTACCTCTACTTATGAGCGTTTCTACATATGAAATTTTCAGGTTATGAAATGCCTCAACGGGAAAATATTGCCTCACGTTATGAAAGAAATTTCAGGATACGAAAGGCAAAAATACAGTAGCGCTGCTACTCGCAGCTCCCAGAGTTTACTGAACGTAAACATAGCTGTCGGCTCTGTATCTCTGTTTGAAAGCGGTGCGTCAGAGCTGCTCTGCCATTGGCTATCGCTTAGCATCTTCCTGGCATCCCATTGGCTAGGAGAGCCCCTTGTCTGTGTGAGCGTAACCTAGCAACCCAGGTAAACAAACAATTTTTACCTCCACCAAGGAGATTATGTTTTCGTCGGCGTTTATCTGTCCATCTGTCTGTGTTCAAGATAACTCAAAAAGTTAGATGGATTTTGATGAAATTTTCAGGAGTTGTAAGAAATGTGAAAAGGAAGAACTGATTTCATTTTGGTTCTGATCCGGAAGAAATCCTGGATTCTGGATCACTTTCAAATTTTCGATAATTGTTGCGTTTAGTGGAGGTCTGTGCTCTCTGAGTGTTTTTCTAGTTCTAACATGTATTTCTTACAGGTTTTTATGTAATTTCATGTATTATTTATAATTTATATAAAAAAATAATGTTTGAATTTTGGGGGGCTTGGAACGGATTAGGACATTTACATGGAAAATGCGTCTCTACTTAAGAAATTTTCAGGTTACAAAACTACTTCCAGAACCAATTAATTTCGTAAGTAGAGGTACCGCTGTATAAATATATGAATGCATACATAAATACATACTTTTTGCCTATGAATGAATGAATAAATGAATAAATAAATAAGATACATAATTGGACATGAAATGAATAATAAAAATATGTCTCACATGCCCATTTCCCAATGTTAACAACGTCAGTACGGGGTCAGCGTAAGGTCAACGTGACTGCCCAGTTAGCTTACGTCGTAATATCATTTAACCGCTGGAATTTTATTTCACAGATAGCAAAGAAAACTTTTTAGCAGCATCATGGATGGTTTTCTAAAAAGAAAAGCCCCACAGGAATGGAACATTACAGAGGAGCCGACTTCTTCATCAAGCCTTCATCCACCAGCTCTGAATCTGCTCCATAGGTACCAAAGCTAGCTGCTAGTGATAAGGCTAAAAAGAGGCAATACAAGGATGATGGATGGAAGCAAGCACATCACGGATGAAAAGAAGCTTTCCTGCTGAGGCCTACTCTGGTGCAGTTATCCTGTTCAGGTTATTTAAACTAAATAAACGGGACGTATGCATTTACAGTCGGAGCGATGCAGTGTGGCTCTGGATTATATTTTACTCTGGGGTGTCGTGAGATTTTATTCACTTTTGAAAGGTGTCGTGACTGAAAAAAGGTTGAGAACCACTGCTAGATGATAGATGATATGACCTGCTACGATCAGGGAACAAGTCCTACCAGAGAAGTCGCTCTTTGACATGTCGAAGGCGTCCACCATGCCCAGACTGACCAGGACACTCTTCAGGTCATATTTCTCCTCCATCTTGAACCGAGGCAGGCCCACCTGGACCTCAATCTCATCCATCATGTCTGGACGAGTCCACTCCACAAAGTTCTCATAAGTCAGCTCTCTCTCCAGCTGAGGTGGACACAAAAATCAATCACTACTTTATATCCGTCTGGCAGGTTTTATTACATGTAAACATGGAAACAGATGTCATACCTTCTCCAGACCTGTTGTGCCGTCCTCTATATCATTGGGTAAAAAGATGAGCATGCTCAGCTCCTTCTCTTTGTAAGGCAACTCCAGGATCTGTCAGACAGAGGCTTTCATTACATCAAACATACTGAAACTACGACTGTTGCAGTCTCATACCAGTGAACCTAAATAATACAGATCTCACTCATGTCTGAAGGGAATCAAATGATGTCAAAACACCTGACATTTGTCTGCCTCTTTCTGACAATGACACAATTTACACAAACACTGTTGCCCCATGTTCCTCTGAGCTTATTATGCTGTTGGAAACTCACCAGGAAAAAAATAAATAAAAGAGAGAAAATATTTCCAGAAAACCTGTTTGGGTTATTTCTCCACTGAGGCTTTGACTGTCTATTCCTATAAATGTTAGATGGTAGTAAGTAGCACAATTGTGGAGAAAAATAAGACTTTTGTCCACTTGTTGCTATTAACAGGAAGCGAATTAGATGATGAAAATTTCTTCAAATAAGAGGGTCAGGATGCACGCCCTTAACAATAATCAGCACCTTTAATGTTTCTGAAAAGCCAGCTGCATTGTCCAACCCATAATATATGTTTTCTTGTTTTTATATTTTGTATCCGTTAAAGTGGTACATATGTTTAGAAGAAGAAAGAAAGCCAAGTCTGGATCCCTTCCAGTCTGAAGTTGACAGTCTGGTTGATTTAACACACCACACTACAGGTGCAACAGTGAGGAAATGATGCCACAGCCACTAGACTGAAAGCTGTTACATGCTGCAAAGTCCAAAGTTCACCAGTTGTACCTGTTGGCTTAATGTTGTGTAAATTGTTTGCAATGGGCATTCATCAGTATCCAAGTCCCACTCTGTAGGTTTAACTAAATTATCAGTAGGTGATTTAATTGGTGAGATACTGACTGACAGAGTGTTTTATTATGATCATTACTTCACTGAGTTACCTGGCAGTTGGCTTCAGGGATGAAGGTCAAAGGAAACTTGGATTTCTGGTACATCATCTTCACTGGCTTACTGTTGCTCTGAAAACAAACAGAAAATAATAATAATAATAATAATAATAATAATAATAATAATAATAATAATAATAATAATAATAATAATAATAATAATAATAATAATAATAATAATAATAATAATAATAATAATAAATGAACTGAATGAGAAGCTCAACATGAGAGCTGCAAACCTCTGCACAACACCTTGCTCCAGTCACATAAGAGGACACATGGACAAAGTACAGCCCAAGGGCCTGAAGTGGACCTTTTGAAGTGGACCCTCCAGCCCTCATTAACCTGGTAACACCATGCGTTTCATATTTGAGACAGAATTTTCTGAGAACTCTGCACCATCCACAGAGTCAAACCTTCCTATAAAAAAAACAATTAAAACTAGGCAGCAGGTCCATGACTGCAGCTGAAGACTGACTGGCCCCCTGAAGAAAAAAAGTCATTCAAGCATCCTTTGTTGGTTTTAGGTGAATGCAGTTCCATATCCAAACAATTATTGGCAATAATATAAATGCCCACTGTTCTTTGCTTTCCAAATAAGGTTTTAAATGCTGCTGCTGTGAAAGGAGGAAGGGAGACTCATAGATATCTAACACTATGTGTGTGTGTGTGTGTGGGGGGGGGGGGGGGGGGGCATATTTCACATTAATTATCCATTTTAAAAATACATCCCTAGTTAAGGGCGCATACTGACAAACATTAAATGGGGAAGGAGCATTTGTCAGTTAATGTTATTTAACTTATATTTATGGATGACTGTTCTAACCAACTTTCCAATCTGTATTACATTATTTATTTATATGAATATTAATAGTTCAGAACAGACTTCTTGTATAGACAATATATGAAAACATGTGAATTTCTGCCTCCATGGTGCCCAGTCTAACTTGTAAACACACAAACCTGGCAGTCAGATGCCCAACTTGACTCAATTACAACAAGTCAGATATTTCTGCTTAACGTATGATTACATATTTACCTTACATTACATATTCTGATCAAATTCCCCTGAAAACAGGACTGCCGGAGTGCCAGCTGAGCTCTGCCTCAGCTGCTGTGGTCATCTATTCCTAATCCAACCTTGGCTTGTTGAGGCGGGTCTGGCAGAGCTACCAACTACAGCCAAGGCCTGGACCCGTCCAGGTTGGTCTGGGAGGTTCGCATTGAACCACGAACACTTTCCCTGATGACATATGGGGGGGAGGGGGGAAGAAGATTCACCCCCTGTAGAGTACAGCTGTCACAGATGTGAAATCTAACGAAGATCTTTTGTACCAGGTTGTCTGTATGTTTACATGCGGGTCAGTGGAGACCGACTCACTTTTTGAGTCAGCCTCTATTGGTAATTTGTGGAACTGCGACTTCTTGGACTTTCATGTTCACAACAGATTAGCAAGCCGGATGTAGCCCCTTGACCAGAATAGAAAAGAAACCACATTCATGAGACTGGAAATCCTGGTTTTAAACTGAATAGACCTCACTAATCTGCTTATCTTACTTTGTAGCAGACACAAGGCCAGAAATGCAGCAGTTTAGTTGACAAAACCAGATTAAGAAAGAAAGCTTTAGAAAAAAAAAAAAAAAAATCAGAGTTAATGAGAAAAAATAGGGGGTGAAAAGCCCTTAAAACATATTCCAGGAATGATACTTTTACAAAGCAAGCATCCACAAACTGGCAACAAGAACGACCTACATGCAGTCATATGAGTTTATGAAAAAGAACAAGCCTTCATCTGGTCCAGAAATTTTGGAAGACATGATGGAGACAGCTGGTGAACTGACTAATTTAAGTACATGAACATGGTTCTTTAGGAGTTAGCCGAGTGGTGCAAGAAAGAGGCTGGACTCAACTTCACCCGGTGCTGGCTTTTATCTTGTCCCTCAGTATCATATTGTGCAGTTGCAGAAAAAATGGTTAACAAAAAATAAACTAGATAACAAAAAACTAAGGAAACATATCAGACTGCACTAGGCCCTTAGCTATGGGCTCCAAAACACCAGCCTCTGTGTATTGGACCTGCACCTTCAGAGCAAGCTCTTAATCCAGGCTATATCCTGGAAGACCCTCCTACGAGACAAACCAGTGTTAATTTACATCATCAACACCCAACGGTTTCACATAATTTATATGCCCATTAAAACATCATAACACTAAATATTAATATTCCATACATGCATAAATCATCCTAAAACAGTTTTCTGCCACCACAGTAGAACACCCCTCCGTTGTGCCTTACACATGGTACATCCCATAGTTTCTCTGTAAAACCACCTGAACTCTGCCACCTCCTGGCTCACCTGAAGGTTCAAGTCACTGTCAAATGTGAACTTCAACATTTCGATAAATTAATTAAACCAAGTCCTTGTTACGAGCCCATAGTACCAATACTACTCACAGGAAGCTGAATGACTTAGTTATGCATCTTCCACTGCTGGTATTAATCTGTAGTAGTGCAATACAATAAACACAAATGACAAAATTCCACAAGCCGACCAGATGGAGGGATAAAATGGAGCTGGACCTCATGTCCTGTGTGAGCAGACTCTGCGCCACCTACTTAACAGAAGACATGGGCTACCCCATGACAGGCGCTGAAGGAGAAAAAAGCTGCCCATCTTAATATTCGGGTGTCGTCAGTCATTTCTACACAAATTACTCAGAGACACAAGAAACTATCACCAGGATAAAACATCAGTGAAGTCCTTTGCTGACACTTCAGCGTACATGTGGATGTCAAGATCGATGAAGTATCTTTGCAGGCGTAAAGGAATCAGCCAGTTATCCTGACATCACTGAAAATAATTAGCTCCATTTATATTTTTTGGGCTGAAAAAAACCTCATAAAACCCAGAGGTAGAAAACTTAGTTCACTAAATGAGGTTAGTAGTGCTCTCTTAATAAATAAGTGATTCTTTAAAAATGCTGAAAGTCTGAGCAACATCTGGCAGTGCTGTCACTCTTCTAGTACCTGCTCTTAGGACCTTTGCTGACATGTTAGCCATAAAAATGTGAAACACTTGGTCAGTATTAAAGCTCTGATTTCAAGTTTAAAAAATGAATCATTTGTCAGTGGGAAGAACATCTTATCAGTCCTGGAAAAGGTGTGTCTGTTCTTATGAGCAGCACATGGCTTCCACCTACATGATGCACCACCTACATTAGACACTCATGTCTAAAAAGGCATTGAGAAATCCTTCCTCTGAGCCCAGCTGAAAAGGCAGTTCAGTGTCACAAAAGCAGATTCTTTACAATGATGAGGCTTCCTGTCCAGCTCCAGATGTTGGAATTCTTTTACTTCACACTTTTTAATTGCATGGAGAGCATCCACAACTTAAAATAACTGATTTAGATATTACAAATCCACTTTATAATCTGGACTTTCCAGTGACTGATTTGTTTGAGTAAAATGCTGGATTGATTTTTCAGTGTTCTTGCATTTTCTTCTGCCTTTACTGAGACGTGATGTGGAGATGTCCTTTTTAAATCTGCTTCAGAGTGAAACAGACACATTTCATGTTGCCATGGAGATTCTCCTCCTGCAGCATCCTACACAGACTGAGCTACCTGTGTCCATGTTGATTAAGCTTTACCTTGTTGAGTCTGAACTGAGCATCTCGTGTGTCGCTCTCCTTAAACTTCTTGTTCCAGTCGCCTTTGAAGTAGATGGCGTTGACCAGAACCAGCCTGCTCATGGCGTCCACCACACCTGGGGCCAGAACTTCCTTAATTTTACCTGGTGAGCAAAGACGACACAAATGTGAGGCCTAGTTACATGAACATGTGTCACAAAGAAATGTATAAAAGGACGCAGAAAAACAGAGGCCTTTACACATCCAGCACCATTTACTAGGGGTGCACGATAACTATCGGGCCAATAACAGGAAATTATTACGTCATCCCGATAACTCCGATATCACGACGAATAGCCCCAATAACATATATATTTTTGTCAACACAGCAGTGCCTCGCTCCCTCTGAGCCTTGAATGAGCGGCAGTGATGTTATGTTCAAGTAACATCGGCATAATCAGAAAAACGATTACTTAATAAGGAAAATCAAGAATACCCCCTCATGCCAGAAAACAACTCGTTAACTCGGTCATAATTGAGTAGTTGCTGACGTGAATTGATATTCGCAGTATTCTCCCACATGTTACACATAAAAAAAGAAAAAAAGTAGAAAAGGCTGAAAGAACGACTAGAAAATGAGGGAACGTGGGAATTTACATTACACCTTGAATGCAGCTTGCAGCACAGCGTACTGATCACAACAAACATGGCGGCGTGGAACTTCGTTAAAGTTTCACAAGAAGATAGTTTGGTGATTATTTGTGACGAATCCTCCGAGTGAATTCTACGAGGAGGGAAGCACAAGCTTTAATACGTAAAACCTGATCAGCCACCTACAACATCACTGGAGTTTTGAAATCGCGCTAATGTGAACTAACGGAAGCTAATGCTAACATGTGCAAGCCAGCAGCAGTCTCCCCTCCCTCTCCTCTCCCTCATTCCTCTCATCTAAAGCTTCCATAAGATTAAAAAATAAAAATTAAAAACTACTGAACCTCATTTACTTTAATTAAAAATATGAATTTAAATGGAACCACAAACCAAAATCCTTTAAATGTTCATCTTTTTCAGTTAGTAATTCTGATGCATGTATTTCCATCAGTTCAAGGAGCCTTTATTTTTTTTATATCAGTAAATAATGAACCTTATTTAAGTTAATGTGAGATATCAAATAGATTTGTTTGATAGCTTTACAAAAATGTTTGGGAGGCTTGCCAGTAGTTTTTCTTTGGATAAATAAATCTCTTTTCATTTAAAAAGTCAAAACTATTTTTGATTTTGTTCATAGTATTGATGTAATGATCTTAGGTATATGTGTGTTATCGGTTATCGGTATCGTTTTTTAAAAAAAAGTTATCGTGCATCCCTACTATTTACACCACAGGGATGCACCATGTCATGAGAAGTTGATCACCGGTCGCTGATCTTTAAGGATTTGGATTAGGGCAGATCTGTTAACATATTTTTAAGTGTGTGTGCGCTCTACCTTGTGTCTGTTTCTCCACCCAGCTGTTGATGTTGAGTCTGGCTGCTTCAGAGCTCTTTATGAAGTCCACACACTCCAGCTCTGCACTGTAGTGCTTCCTGGTCTTTGATAGGAAATCCTGGACACATCGACAACAAAATACTAACAGCTTCTGACCATCCAAACAAATAAAAAGAAGGCCTCTTTCCAGCTGGAGTTAACCCTGTATAGTGGCTTTTTACTGATCTGGATCTGTTGAGGTTTTCATTCAGTCTGATTGTCAGTGACAGTAAAGTGATTCTGATTCACTCAGTCATTTCATCTCAAGCCTGACATTATATTCAAAGACACGCCCCCTCATGAGAATCCTTACTTACACATGGTGAAAGACAAAACGCACCTCAACAAACTGGTAGGACTGCTCTCCGTACAGCCTGTTGGCCACACTCAGGACATACGGACTACTGGACTTGTTGAGCTCATTCAGCAGTTTGGAGAAGCTGGAATGCAGATCATCCTGACAATCCTTCGTCTTCAGGCTCTGTAGAAAAAGAACACAACTTTTACACAAAGGAACCAAGTTAGAGAGGCGACCCTTCAGCAGACAGATCAGACTGGTTTGATGGTCACCTTGCTCACTAAAATATGAGACATAACTTTATGTAGCTTTGGTGCTTCATACTAGCTACTATTAAAATAAAACTGCTCACCTCAAAAAATAAACTTCATTTATTTAGTTTTAAATCATCCTCTTGTGAATTAGTTGAACAATGAAAAGAAAACACTGAACAGTCAAGTGTGTAAAATTTGGATATTTAAATAGCTTCTCCATCCTACTTCTATAAAATGATACAGTGCATCTTTTGGTCAATCAAGTCCCAAAGTAAAAATAAATGTGTTTTTCCCGCTCTCAATAAAACATTAAGCTAAAGCAGAACAAAGACAGAAGTTGGGAGTACTGCAGCGCCTTTATACTGAAGAACCCACAGTCCAACCTTTCCATGAAAACTCCACCATCCCTCCATCATTTACTGTTCAAGATATCTCCAGGTCCAGCATCTTCCAAAAATACATTTTGGTTTGGGTGTTTTTCTGTTTGTTTTTTTCATAGTGTGCATTCACATCAACAAGTTATCAGTCACCTTATCCTACAGTCTGACAATGCTTGCAAAATTTAATGTGCATCGTCAGAATAAAACTGTCAAAAGGAAACAGGGTTGTGACGGTTTAGGAGCTTCTGTGGCTGCTTGTTAGAGATAAACAGCACATTACAAAGAAGCCATAAAAGGACAAAAGTATGTTCCTCTGGATTATTCAACACTATGAGGCTTGGAGAAGTTGAACACACAGAATAAAGCGTCAGTAAAGAGGATAATAAAGGCAGCTGCCTTTCTCCCCCTGAACAGGTGGGTAAACACAGAAGCATACATGGGAGCAGAAGAAGAGGAACAAAACAAAAGCAGAAGAAGTGAACACTGGAACTGATTTCTCTTTGTCTCCGCGGATCCCCTCACCAAGCACCATCTGTTAGTAAAGCAGCCTCAGGTTAGTGAACAGTCCCTCTACCACTGGCTCTGGTACCACCTTCAGCATTTGTGGCAGTTTGAACTGGGCCTTCTGTTGCATCTGAATCTGCTGTCCTCCTGCCTGCTGCGACTGCTCTGCCTCAGCGAAGCAGAGAACCTGGGGGGGCAAGTTGTAGTGGTCGTTGTTTAGTTAGAAATCATTACGTCATCCTGGCCTGTGAAGTGTGAGTTGAGTTACATCCAAAAGGCCCTGAATACTTCATCAACCCCCTTACTCACCAGTTAAACCATTTTTTATGACATATTTGAAGTCCTTACTCATATGCAAGCTCAAAATAATTCACCTTTATACATTTGCATGATTATTCTTGTAGTGCTTGTATGATGGTAATACCGCTGTATAATGTCCAGAGAGGCTTTTGCTACAGGAAGTGGATGTAAAGATGTCTTTGGGAGAAGCAGCTCAGTGGTCAGGATCTGCTAAGAGCCTAATTTAAAAACATGAAAGCTTATCTTGAGCTGCGAATTCTAACTGATCTTCTGAAAAATGATTACGTGCTGGCAGTTGACATCTCAAAGAAAAAAAAAAAGCACACCCCACTAACTTGCTTACAGCCATCCCATGTTGCTTTCCGTTTTACACATCAACTACTGTTCACTTACACTCTTGAATGTCCACATAGTTTCTTTACAATAACATCTGACACAGGACGAATCAGCCTATTATGTTAAAGTTGCACAATCAGAATCTGCCCCCCCCCCCTTTTTTTTTCCAGATAACAAATGGATGACATGCAACTCAATATCTAGAGCTGCAATGTACAATATATTAATACACTGTTTCTTTGACTCTTGGGACACTTTTCAAACTCTGGGGTGTAACTACCATCCTGAAGCCTGTTCGTTATCAGGAATAATAACTTCTAATGAATGCAGTCATTTCTCAACCCCAGAAGTAGGGCAGATTATAGGTGGAGTCCTCCCCCTCCCGTACAGTCACACCACCAGCTTGACAACTGGGTGTGGTTTTGCTTTGGCAAGCATTGAATCAAAGCCTCAGTAAACATACTTGTGTCAGCTGTCCTGAAGAATATATAGTTGTCATCGCTCTGAGAGACATTCAGTCGGACAAAGGTGGCTTTGTAACGCTCCCTTGGGTTTCAATACATTTTGGGATTCATTCTACAACTGCTGCATTAACAGTGTCAGAGGAAGTGAAGTAGATACTACCCAGTCTTTAAATATAAATTTGGTGACTTTACTTTAGGAATAAAGCAAATATTCATGCAAAACCCTGGCAGCCAACAGGTCTACAGCACACAGTGGCAACTGATAAAAGTACAGATAACTTAAAGGTAAACCAATTTTTACTGACCCTACAGTCCCGTGTTATTTACCATGTTCCTATAGTAACAGCGCAGAGCTGAACCTCATAAAGACCTAGTCAAAGTCTGAGCTAGACATTTCCAGTGTCAGCAAACCGGTGACTCATACAGAAGGGGGGCTTTCACACCCACAGCACTCCAATCTGGCTTCAACTCCTATCAAATTTAACACAGCTTCTTCATGGAGCCTTAGTGTGCAGCGTTGCTTGACAGAGTCTTCAGAGAAATGTTTTGTAATAATTGCATAACCACAGTTTTTGTGGTTGAAGAAAACACTTCCTTTCTACAACAAAAGCAATATAGGAAGATTAAAAACATCAGATGACATGTGTTAAAGAACCAAACTGAACCAGGTGCAGCAACCATTAATAATGAATTATTAAGACCATTAATTCTCACATCTTAGTTTAAAGAAGGATAGTTCATGTTCATGTGAGAGGAAACTGTACCTCTGACATCTGTGTGGCTGTGTTGCCTCCGGCTCCCAGCATCACCATAGCCAGGGCTGAAGAGATGCTGAAAGGAGAGTAGAAGACATTCGCAGTCTTGTCATTATCAGCCAGCGTTTTGAAGAGATCCAGAGAGAAGCTGGTGTTGGCCTTGGAGAGAGGGGTTGGTGATGCCATTGTGCCTATAGAAACAAGAAAAGGCAGAGCATGAATCACTGCGTTACAGGTTTTTAAATCCATCCAGATATCAACTTCCAGTCATCTGGGTTCAGGTCACAGATGGGGCAGCACCTTAAGGTGCTTTGTGCCTCTACAGTTCAGGTTAATTGGTTTAGAGCTATTGAAATATCAAAGCTAAATGAAAATCAGATTTCAATAAAAACTATCATTATAACAGGGTAACCCCTCCAGTACAATAAGACGATGTGCGTCTTCTTCATCTCTTGTAATTCTATAGTTCAGGTTTGGTTTGGATTCACTGGCTTTATAGTTTAGAAGTTACTGAACAAAAATTGAATCTCTGTTGCACATCCTAAAAACTGACTTGGATCTACTGAATATCAGGGAATAATTACACTGCACATATCACAGATTTTAACATTTTGTATGATTATAAACCGGCTAACTAGTAATATTTTTGCACCAAAAAAACAGTAGTATATTAGTGCAATTATTAGTATAATATTTTTTGTGCAAAAATATTTTTCCATGCACTTTATACTGTCTCGCCAGCTGCTTTGACAAGTGAATTTTCCCGCTGCAGCATCAATATAATTTACTCTTATCTTAACATTAAATACAACGAACAGTGGGATTTCTGTGTATACAGGTAAACTGTGCTACTTTTTAAATCATCATAAAAAGTATTAATAATGAATTATTTATCCGTGTTTAATTCGCTCATTGATCGTAAACTTACCAACGTGCATAGAGAAATATCAGTTAAATGACACTAACAGCAGAACTTTCCATCAGTAATATAGTGGCTGTCCTGCAAACCTTATACGAGAATAGTTTTAACTCTAGTTTTACTCCAGTTACACCAGCTGTCAACAAACCAACTAATATAAGTCCACTCAGGGACTAAATAGAGCACATTTACTCACTGTCAACAGGTTTAGTTGTCGTCTTGTTCCGTCAACATGAAGATTTCAGTTAAAGCGCTGCTTTATATATTTGACAAACCAACACGCCCAGATGAGATGACGTAGTATACTTCCGCGTTGTGTCTCGCCTACGGAAGCCGATCCGTCCAAATATAAATATAAATCCATCCAGACTGCATTCATTTATTCATTCATTCGCAAAACTGGTTGCGTGAGAACATCAGCCAAGATAGTTATGAATAAAGTAGTGAAACACTTTCTTAGGTCGGTTCGAGAGAAGTCATTGTGGGAAGCACAATATAGAACTTAAATCAAAATAAATGAAAACTACGACACAATTTTTAAAAAAGTTGGGATGCTGTGGAAAACCTAAATACAAACAGAACACAATGATTTGGAGATCTCATAAATCAACATTTCGATTAAAAAAAAACATATGAGATGCTGAAACTGAGAAATTCTACTGCTTCATAGAAACTACAATATATATATATATATATATATATATATATATATATATATATACCCACACACACAGTGCCTTGCAAATGTATTCGGCCCCCTTAAACTTTTCAACCTTTTGCCACATTTCATGCTTCAAACACAAATATATAACATTTGAGTTTTTTGTCAAGAATCAGCAACAAGTGGGACACAATTGTGAAGTTGACTGAAATTAATTGGATAGTTTAAACTTTTTTATTATTGGGCCCCTTTACCTTTCAGTGCAGCAAACTGACTCCAGAAGTTCAGTGAGGATCTCTGAATGATCCAATGTTGTCCTGAATGACTGATGATGATCAATAGAATCCACCTGTGTGGAATCAAGTCTCTGTATAAATGCACCTGCTCTGTGATCGTCTCAGGGTTCTGGTTAAAGCTCAGAGGGCATCATGAAGACCAAGGAACACACCAGTCGGGTCCCAGATACTGTTGTGGAGAAGTTTAAAGCTGGATGTGGATACAAAAAGATTTCCCAAACTTTAAACATCTCAAGGAGCTCTGAGCAGCAATCAGACTGAAATGGAAGGAGTAGCAGACCACTGCAGATCTACCAAGACCCGGCCGTCCCTCTAAACTTTCATCTGGAACAAGGAGAAGACTGATCAGAGATGCAGCCAAGAGGCCCATGATCACTCTGGATGAACTGATCTACAGCTGAGGTGGGACAGTCTGTCCAGAGGACAACAATCAGTCCTACACTGGACAAATCTGGCCTTTATGGAAGAGTGGCAAAAAGAAAGACATTTCTCAAAGATTTTCATAAAAGTCTGGTTTAAAGTTTGACACAAGCCACCTGGAGACACACCAAACATGTGGAAGAAGGAGCTCTGATCAGATGAAACCAAAATCAAACTTTCTGGCCGCATTGCAAAACGATATGTTTGGAGTAAAAGCAACACAGCTCATCACCCTGAACACACCATCCCCACTGTCAAACATGGTGGTGGCAGCATCATGGTCTGGGCCTGCTTTTATCCAGCAGGGACAGGGAAGATGGTTAAAACTGATGGAAGATGGATGGAGCCAAATACAGGAGCATTCTGGGAGAAAACCTGTTGGAGTCTGCAGAAGACCTGAGACTGGGACGGAGATTTATCTTCCAACAGGACAACGATCCGAAACATGAAGACAAATCTACAATGGAACGGTTCCAGGTGTTAGAATGGCCAAGTCAAAGTCCAGACCTGAATCCAGTCCAGAATCTGTGGAAAGAGCTGAAGACTGCTGTTCACAAACGCTCTCCATCCAACCTCACTGAGCTCCAGCTGTTTTGCAAGGAACAGTGGGAATTACAGAATTACAGCCTCTCGTTGTACAAAACTAATAGACATACGCCAAGAGACTGGCAGCTGTAATTGCAGCAAAAGGTAGCGCTACAAAGTATTAACACAGCGGGGGCTGAATAATATTGCACACCCCACTTTTCATTTTTTTTTATTTGTCAAAGTTTAAAATATTCAATAAATTTTGTTCCACTTCACGATTATGTCCCACTTGTTGCTGATTCTTGACAAAAAAATACAATTTTATATCTTTGTTTGAAGCCTAAAAGGTTTCAAACATAGAGATAAATATAAAGAGTTGATTTGCATCCAGCAGGCCCTGAATACTTCATTAACCCCCTTACTCACCAGTTAAACCATTTTTCTAAAAGAGCCATAAATGAAAAATATTTCAGCAACAGTCTTAATGTGGCATCATGTAGCTCAAGAGAGAGGACACACATACAGAGAAAGGGGATCCTCATCGCAGACCTCCTCCACAGCGTGTCCTCTCCCTGCTGAATAAAGGCCACAAAAGCCAATATTAGATACTGAAAAAAACTGCTTTAAACCATATAAATTTATGAAGCTTATGTATAGAACCATTTAATGGACACATGCAGTTTCTCATTGCTGTTCATGCTTACTTGAACAGCTTACTTGCTTACTTTTTCATGATCATCAAATCTGGGCAAAGTTATAGATCTGCATTATAGAGACACGTTAAAGCTGCCCAGAGAGGTTTTTGCAACAGGAAGTACATGTAAAGATGTCCAGGGTTCTTGGGGAGAAAGCAGCTCAGTGGTCAGGATCTGCTAAGAGCCTCAGTTAAAAACAAAGAAATTCTAAAATTCTGAAGAAAGTGTCCCTTTGCACTTTGACAGACTATTTTCCATCGTGTAGATCTCCTGCACAACATTTATCCAGTCTTCAGTTGTTGGAGGTTCAGATTTGAGCCATCTCCTCATCAGAGCCCTTTTGCTTGCAGCCAATAGGATGAACAAAAGTCTTTTATCATTAGAGTTCAATTCATCCACCGTAATGTTTCACAGAAATATGCTTTCAAAGGTTAAAGGAAAAACAGATGAGAAAACACTCTGTAAATGTTCATGGATTTGAGACCAATATTAATGGATGGCTTGGCAGTCCTAAAAAATAAAAAAATGGTTGGCACCCACTCCCCCACATCTCCAACCAGTATCCCCAGTTCCCTGATACCTTTTCTGGGCAGGGGTTATAAAAAATCTCATTATGCTTTTCCAGCAATATTCACTCCAGACCTTCGAGCTTGTTGCTGCCCACTGTATCTCACATATGTGGTCCCAACCTTCCTCTGGGGTTGTCAGGTTACCTTCTTTTTCCAACTTCACTTTAACATACTGTGCTGTTGTTCTTACACCGCAGGATGCCATTGTATCATCTGGAAAATAATTTAATTCAGTGCTCTAGATTTAGTTACTGATATAAATATGTCCAGAAATCATAAGTCATTTAAATCTACTTTTACATCCCGATTAAAGTAATTTCTGATCTGTTGATATCTGAAGAAATCATCTAAGGATAACTCATATATTCTTTTTAGGGTTTCAAACCTCGCTCAGATTGAAGGTTAATGAACATATGAAACACTAACGTGACACCAGAGATGAGGCATGCTGTATGTTGAGTTGACTGCTGCCAATACAAACATAACAAAAGGTTTTTAGGGAAATCTCTTGTGAACCAAAGTTTTCCTTTAGAAAGTTATACTTTCCCCCACCAATGAGTGATTTAAATAATTTAGTACTGACTCCATTTACTTCATTGACTGCTTCCTTTTTGGATGATTATGAATATATATATATAGCTCATGGCGAGAATATCTTATGTGAAGACAATGGAAAAGCCTGATAACTGTAGTGGTGTTAGGCAATGTGGTGCTTGTCCAACTTCTGCAAGTCTTTTCAGAACATACATCTTGGCATTGTGGGTGGGAGCAATGAGCAACATCTTTATTCCAGGAATTCTGCCCACACCTTACCTGTGCCCACTCACCTGTACCCTGGTTGCAACGAGCTCAGGACACACTTTGCACGCAGCCACTTTATCTCATCTGTCCTTTGTCTCCCTAAGAAATGATTCACTGACTCAGAGAGAAAAACAAAGTCACTTATCTAGTTGTCAACTTCCACAAAATAAATGGAAGAGTAATCTGACATGGTATGCCTCATGAAAAGAAAAAAAAATCAGATCTTAAATCCTGTGATCTGAGGGTTGGTCACCATTCCCAGTTCACATCAACTAGGAGAAGGAAAAAAAAGAGTGTAGAGTAATTTTCCCAAGTTGAAGCCTATTTCTGGTTTGCAAAGAAAGTCTATGATGGTGCAATCTGTTATACACACTGACCACTGCAGATCCAGTAGCATTTATTGTTCCTCAGCAACCCTTCTCTGCTTGTACAAAACAAAGCTTGGAGCTGGATCACAAAAAAAGGTAAAAATACCAATTTTAACTATCTTTTCGATGCCTGCAGGCTCCTCCTAAAGGTGTTACTCTTTAGAAATCAATGAAGTGACTAGACACTTGGAAAACATATGTTATGTAGATAACAGGTCAAAGACTTTTTTAAAATATGGGAAAAATAATTTCACATAATATTCTATGTGTAAGAGCAAAGGGCTGTATGAAAGTGACAAGGAAACAATGACCAGAAAAGATTCATGCAAGTTTTTATTCTTTATATAATCGTCTATAATTATTACATGCACGATACTACATATAAAAGCACTTTACATACAACCAAAGACAAATGCATCTGTCAGTATGATTTCATTATTCCTTCTTTTTAGGTCTTAAAAAGTGTAAAATGGTGGTGGTATTACCTAGATAAAGTGCCACGAACATGTCTGCTCTGCCAGCTGATGAAAGCATAAGACAGTGTTCCAGGTCCCAGGTCCTCAGGTCCAGGTCCTCAGGTCCTCCTACTGCCTACTGGATGTTCCAGATGGTTCCCTACTCAAATGCACCTGTCTCTAATCAGTGGATCATTGACACCCTTGTTGAGACTTTGAGGACAAGGTGATGGTGCCAGGTGGGGTCATCTAAAACATGAAGGACAGGGGTCCTGGGGGTGTGGACTGATAAAAACTGGCTCAAAATAAAGCCAAACTCTTTAAAACGTGTAAAATATGATAAAATCTAGACTGGATACATTTGTACAGGATATTAGACTTAGAATAGGACTGATGCATTACAGACTAAACTACTATACTACTACACATACTACTACTGAATAAACTACATCCATAGTGAGGAGGATTATTTTCAGACAGGCGCGCATAAGGTAATCCATACAAGAAGTAACTGTTTTAGAAAATCCATGTGTTTTAAAGGATGGAAACTTGAGACACATGATCAGTAAAGAGCAGTTCAAGAGCAATTCGTCTCAACACTTTTCCTCCCAATAATAAAATCTTTAGTTGTTTGGTAACCTCCCTCACTCCAAGTGAAGCAGCGCTCACTCTGGGGAGCAGTATCGGCCAGCAAAGAGAACGCTCATGGAGGGGTTATGTCGGATGAAGAAGAAGAGGAAGGGGTGGTCTGCGATGAAACTGGGTGGGGCGCAACACAGCATCATGACAGCAGCAGTGGCAGCAGCAGCTGCCTCTGTTCCCTCCTCGTTGAAAGCCTCCATGAAAGCTTTATGACCTCTGACAGCACCACAGGTCATTGGCAGGAGACATGCCTGTCACCAAGGAGAAATGTTAAACCATACAAAACCTGAGAACTATGTGCTTGTATGTGGAACAAAAAATCAGTCGCCAGGTCAGGTTTGGGGATGCCTTTTCTTAGATCAGTGTGGTTCTCAACTGGTCCGGCTTCAGGACCCACCATTACCCTTAATGACAAGCCGTGACCCAAATCAAGGAAAATTCTCAAATTTATTGAATAAAAAGATTGTGCAGTTTGAATCGGAGATAGTAGAATAGTAGAATAGAATATCACAGAATGCCAACAACACAAAAAATAAGTATAACTGGTGAACCAAAACGGCAAAAAAAAAAAAAATAGCATAACCAAACCAAAATGACTTCAAGTGGGAAATATTCCCTTGATGCTCAATTAGCTGCATTTTAATTAAATCCAAAACACTTCACTTCAGTAACTACAGCCTTTTTTAAGACTCAACATGCACAAACATGAAATAAAAAAGTGCAACCACTGAGCAGTAGTTTCAAAAAGAACTCAAATATGTAGCATTTGCTGAGTACCCACTTCCTGAATATATAACAATTTCCTATTAAAACTATCTCACTTATTTAAGCAATTAATCAATAAAGCAAACATAGTAAAACAGCACATTTTTAAGACTCAATAGTGCTTTTATGCACAAACATGAAATAAAACTGCAACCACTGAGTTTCAAAAAGAACTCAAAATATAGAGTTTTAGCTGAATAACCACTCACTGAGGTTTGTCTTCAAGATAAGAAAATCTATATCTCATATATTCTTCGTTGTATCTGTGTTTCACCATGCAAAACATATGGAAACAAACTTTGGTGTGAACTGGCGGGTGTCAACTCGCATTACAGGCCATTATCGCCATCTACTGTTAAGGAGTATGAATGACATGCATTTTTTTTTTTTTAGCATTTCTTTCCCCAGGCAAAGCCCCACGACTTACTGAAAACGGGTCTGCGACCCACTTTTGGGTCGCAGCCCACCACTTGACAACCACTGCTTTAGATGATATGACCTGCTACGATCAGGGAACAAGTCCTACCAGAGAAGTCGCTCTTTGACATGTCGAAGGCGTCCACCATGCCCAGACTGACCAGGACACTCTTCAGGTCATATTTCTCCTCCATCTTGAACCGAGGCAGGCCCACCACGACTCCTTCTGTCTTATCTTGTCTGGACGAGTCCACTCCACAAAGTTCTCATAAGTCAGCTCTCTCTCCAGCTGAGGTGGACACAAAAAAATCAATCACTACTTTGTATCCGTCTGGCAGGTTTTATTACATGTAAACATGGAAACAGATGTCATACCTTCTCCAGACCTGTTGTGCCGTCCTCTATATCATTGGGTAAAAAGATGAGCATGCTCAGCTCCTTCTCTTTGTAAGGCAACTCCAGGATCTGTCAGACAGAGGCTTTCATTACATCAAACATACTGAAACTACGACTGTTGCAGTCTCATACCAGTGAACCTAAATAATACAGATCTCACTCATGTCTGAAGGGAATCAAATGATGTCAAAACACCTGACATTTGTCTGCCTCTTTCTGACAATGACACAATTTACACAAACATTGTTGTCCCATGTTCCTCTGAGCTTATTATGCTGTTGGAAACTCACCAGGAAAAAAATAAATAAAAGAGAGAAAATATTTCCAGAAAACCTGTTTGGGTTATTTCTCCACTGAGGCTTTGACTGTCTATTCCTATAAATGTTAGATGGTAGTAAGTAGCACAATTGTGGAGAAAAATAACAAGACTTTTGTCCACTTGTTGCTATTAACAGGAAGCGAATTAGATGATGAAAATTTCTTCAAATAAGAGGGTCAGGATGCACGCCCTTAACAATAATCAGCACCTTTAATGTTTCTGAAAAGCCAGCTGCATTGTCCAACCCATAATATATGTTTTCTTGTTTTTATATTTTGTATCCGTTAAAGTGGTACATATGTTTAGAAGAAGAAAGAAAGCCAAGTCTGGATCCCTTCCAGTCTGAAGTTGACAGTCTGGTTGATTTAACACACCACACTACAGGTGCAACAGTGAGGAAATGATGCCACAGCCACTAGACTGAAAGCTGTTACATGCTGCAAAAGTCCAAAGTTCACCAGTTGTACCGTTTGGCTTAATGTTGTGTAAATTGTTTGCAATGGGCATTCATCAGTATCCAAGTCCCACTCTGTAGGTTTAACTAAATTATCAGTAGGTGATTTAATTGGTGAGATACTGACTGACAGAGTGTTTTATTATGATTATATTACTTCACTGAGTTACCTGGCAGTTGGCTTCAGGGATGAAGGTCAAAGGAAACTTGGATTCCTGGTACATCATCTTCACTGGCTTACTGTTGCTCTATGAGGACGAAGAAGAAAAGAAGGGGAAGAAGGAAGAAGGAAGAAGAAGAAAAGAAGAAGAAGAAAGAAGAAGAAAAGAAGAAGAAGAAGAAGAAGAAGAAGAAAGAAGAAGAAGAAGAATATGAAGAACTGAATTGAAAGCTCAATTAATATATTAATATTCCATACATGCATAAATCATCCTAAAACCATTTTCTGCCACCACAGTAGAACACCCCTCCGTTGTGCCTTACACATGGTACATCCCATAGTTCCTCTGTAAAACCACCTGAACTCTGCCACCTCCTGGCTCACCTGAAGGTTCAAGTCACTGTCAAATGTGAACTTCAACATTTCAATAAATTAATTAAACCAAGTCCTTGTTACGAGCCCATAGTACCAATACTACTCACAGGAAGCTGAATGACTTAGTTATGCATCTTCCACTGCTGGTATTAATCTGTAGTAGTGCAATACAATAAACACAAATGACAAAATTGAGCTTTCTGTAAGCACCGCCCCCTCCCTAGTTACTGTTGCTAGGTCGGACAAACTTGCTGCTCCTGCATTAAGGACTGTGTTAATTCACTATTTTTCCGATGTGTATCATTAATGTCAATATTATACTATAATAACGCCATGGTGAAATATTGCCTCTGGGGACCTGCAACAGTGACTCGTGGTGTTTCAGAATGTTTGGAGGGACATTTTTATTCTCTTTCCCAAACCAAAACAAACGCTGGAAAAATGCAAGTGTAGCTTAAGTTGTGGGGAACGTTACAAAACCAAGTGTCATTAAGTTTACAACTGAAACGTGGGGAACGTTACAAAACACACTAGCATTAGCTATCCATAGTGTTAGAGTTGATGACTTCTCCACGATATAGTGATCCCTTATTTTTCGCGGTTAATGGGGACCGGCATATGATGGATGTCAAGATCGATGAAGTATCTTTGCAGGCGTAAAAAAAAGAAATCCCAGTTATCCTGACATCACTGAAAATAATTAGCTCCATTTATATTTTTTGGGCTGAAAAAAACCTCATAAAATCCAGAGGTAGAAAACTTAGTTCACTAAATGAGGTTAGTAGTGCTCTCTTAATAAATAAGTGATTCTTTAAAAATGCTGAAAGTCTGAGCAACATCTGGCAGTGCTGTCACTCTTCTAGTACCTGTTCTTGGACCTTTGCTGACATGTTAGCCATAAAAATGTGAAACACTTGGTCAGCATTAAAGCTCTGATTTCAAGTAAAAGAAAAAAAATACTTTATTACTCAGAGGAGTCCACTGGCTGGCTGAACACCCCCCCCCCCCACCCCCCCCCATTCACTATAATGAATCATTTGTCAGTGGGAAGAACATCTTATCAGTCCTGGAAAAGGTGTGTCTGTTCTTATGAGCAGCACATGGCTTCCACCTACATGATGCACCACCTACATTAGACACTCATGTCTAAAAAGGCATTGAGAAATCCTTCCTCTGAGCCCAGCTGAAAAGGCAGTTCAGTGTCACAAAAGCAGATTCTTTACAATGATGAGGCTTCCTGTCCAGCTCCAGATGTTGGAATTCTTTTACTTTACACTTTTTAATTGCATGGAGAGCATCCACAACTTAAAATAACTGATTTAGATATTACAAATCCACTTTATAATCTGGACTTTCCAGTGACTGATTTGTTTGACTTTTCATTATGATGAGGTTTCCCCAGATGTTGAATTCTTTATTCACACTTCTTCAATGCACTGAGAACAGGTAAAGTAAAATTATATTATATATTATATTATATAAAATATAATTCATCCCAGACTGATCTAATCCATCTATAACATGGACTTTCCAGTGACTGATTTGTTTGAGTAAAATCCTGGATTGACTTTTCAGTGTTCTTGCATTTTCTTCTGCCTTTACTGAGACGTGATGTGGAGATGTCCTTTGTAAATCTGCTTCAGAGTGAAACAGACACATTTCATGTTGCCATGGAGATTCTCCTCCTACAGCATCCTACACAGACTGAGCTACCTGTGTCCATGTTGATTAAGCTTTACCTTGTTGAGTCTGAACTGAGCATCTCGTGTGTCACTCTCCTTAAACTTCTTGTTCCAGTCGCCTTTGAAGTAGATGGCGTTGACCAGAACCAGCCTGCTCATGGCGTCCACCACACCTGGGGCCAGAACTTCCTTAATTTTACCTGGTGAGCAAAGACGACACAAATGTGAGGCCTAGTTACATGAACATGTGTCACAGAGAAATGTATAAAAGGACGCAGAAAAACAGAGGCCTTACACATCCAGCACCATTTACACCACAGGGATGCACCATGTCATGAGAAGTTGATCACCGGTCGTTGATCTTTAAGGATTTGGATTAGGGCAGATCTGTTAACATATTTTTAAGTGTGTTTGCGCTCTACCTTGTGTCTGTTTCTCCACCCAGCTGTTGATGTTGAGTCTGGCTGCTTCAGAGCTCTTTATGAAGTCCACACACTCCAGCTCTGCACTGTAGTGCTTCCTGGTCTTTGATAGGAAATCCTGGACACATCAACAACAAAATACTAACAGCTTCTGACCATCCAAACAAATAAATAAAAGAAGAAAACAAGCAAACAAACAAAGGCCTCTTTGTTTCCTTTTGCAGCCTGAAGTAAGCCTGTATGTTGGGTTGCTGCCCATTTTCACATACATCATTTCATCTCGCAGATCTTAAAGATTCCTCTGTGTTCCTTTATGCACTCAAGCCTGACATCATATTCAAAGACACACCCACTTATGATAATCCTCCAAACGCACCTCAACAAACTGGTAGGACTGCTCTCCGTACAGCCTGTTGGCCACACTCAGGACATATTGAGCACCAGACTTGTTGAGCTCATTCAGCAGTTGGGAGAAGCTGGCATGCAGATCATCCTGACAATCCTGGGTTTTCAGGCTCTGTAGAAAAAGTACACAACTTTTACACAAAGGAACCAAGCCTGCTTTTCTTGTGAATTATTTGAACATGAAAAACATGGATATTCAAATGGGATAGGCATCCTGCATTGCCATATAATGATAGCGTAGAGTTTGGTCAGTAAAGATCCAAAGAGGAAATGAACCAGTATGTTGGGTTTTTCTCATTACCAAGTTAACCCACAGCAGGACAAAGACAAATGTTTTTGGAGTACTTCAGACATCACTTACACTGAAGAACCCACAGTCCAACCGTTCACCTTTCACCAAACACCACCAGCTACACCATCTGTTAGTAAAGCAGCCTCAGGTTAGTGAACAGTCCCTCTACCACTGGCTCTGGTACCACCTTCAGCATTTGTGGCAGTTTGAACTGGGCCTTCTGTTGCATCTGAATCTGCTGTCCTCCTGCCTGCTGCAACTGCTCTGCCTCAGCGAAGCAGAGAACCTGGGGGGGCAAGTTGTAGTGGTCGTTGTTTAGTTAGAAATCATTACGTCATCCTGACCTGTGATGTGTGAGTTGAGTTACATCCAGCAGGCCCTGAATACTTCATCAACCCCTTACTTACCAGTTAAAACATTTTTTAAGACATATTTGAAGTCCTTACTCATATGCAAGCTCAAAATAATTCACCTTTATACATTTACGTGAGCCACAGCTCTCTCTCTGTCATACTGTTTCACTGTACGAAGGTAACAGGAGCTGCTGAAGACCAGTCAAGCTCCAACAGTGTCAACAGTGTACTCATGAGTTTCATTTTGAGGCTGCAGCCGGTCAGTTTTCAGCCACAGGAAAGCCTCCTCTTTAAAACTGACTCACAGCTGCTGGTGTAGAGCCATGAGTGAAAAGAAAAATATAAAAACTGGGCCCAAAGTAATAACTGTTTATGTTTATTTTGACAGTAAAAAAAAAAAGGAATACTACTTGACCCTGTGTTGTAGAGTCATTTAATGTACACATGCAGTTGCTTATCGCTGTCCTTAATACTGTTTATGCAACAGGATGTGTAAGGCAGCCCAGAGTTCTGCAGGGAGATGGGAAAGTAATAATAATGACAAAGTAATAGAGCAGTGATTCCCAAAATGTGGGCCGCAACCCCTTAGTGGGCTCTCGTGGTACTGCAGGTGGGCTGTGAGAGGTCATTAAAAATAAACAAATATGTTTTAAATTCTCGATTTTAAAAAATTGTTTTTAATTACTGTAAAATATTTATGAAATCATATAAAAAATTGTTCGAAGTAATAAAACAAACCAATTGAGTGCTAATTTTACTGTCATCTTAACTTAATATGACAACTGTCCCCTTATTTGTTGACATTAATATTGGAACGTACACTATATGGCCAAAAGTATTTGTTCACCCATTCAGATGATCAGAATCAGGTGTTCCAATCACTTCCATGGCCACAGGTGTATAAAATTAAGCACCCAGACATGTAGACTGTTTCTAGAAATATCTGTGAAAGAATGGGTCTCTCAGGAGCTCAGTGAATTCCAGGTGGAACTGTGATAGGATGACACCTGTGAAACAAATCCAGCAGTGAAATTTCCTCCTAAATATTCCACAGTCAACTGTCAGCTGTATTATAAGGAAATGGAAGTGTTTGGGAACGATAGCAACTCAGCCATGAAGTGGTAGGACAGGTAAACTGAGGGAGCGGGGTCAGAGGATGCTGAAGAACAT
The DNA here is from genome assembly GCA_018398805.1 of Hirundichthys speculiger. Taxonomy (NCBI): domain Eukaryota; kingdom Metazoa; phylum Chordata; class Actinopteri; order Beloniformes; family Exocoetidae; genus Hirundichthys; species Hirundichthys speculiger. The sequence continues at coordinate 213,608 of JAGFBZ010000564.1, forward strand.
AGTGTGAAGAGGTCACCAACTTTCTGCAGTCAATCACTACAGACCTCCAAACTTCATGTGTCCTTCAGATCAGCTCAACAACAGAGCAGAGAGCTTCATGAATGGGTTTCCATGGTGACGCAGCTGCATCCATCCAGACATCACCAAGAACAATGGAAAGAGTCAGATGCAGTGGAGTAAAGCAGCCACCACTGGACTCTAGAGCAGTGGAGGAACGTTCTCTGGAGATATGAATCACACTTCTCCATCTGGTGATCTGATGGAAGAGTCTGGGTTTGGTGGTTTCCAGGAGAACGGTACTGGTCTGACTGCATTGATCCAAGTGTAAAGTTTGGTGGAGGGCGTATTATGGTGTGGGGTTGTTTTTCAGGAGCTGGGCTTGGCCCCTTAGTTCCAGTTAAAGGAACCAGTTTGGAGCTGGTCCCTTCCTCTTCAACATGACTGTGCACCAGTGCACAAAGGAAGGTCCATGAAGACATGGATGGAAGAGTCTGGTGGATGAACTGGACTGGGCTGCACAGAGTCCTGACCTCAACCTGATAGAAGACCTTTGGGATGAATTAGAGCAGAGACTGAGAACCAGACCTTCTGGTCCAACATCAGAGTTTGACCTCACAAATGTTCTTCTGGTCAAAAATCCTCATAAACACACTCCTAAACCTGGTGGACAGCCTTCCCAGAAGAGCTGAAGCTGTAAAGGGTGGAGCCACGTCACACTGATTAGGAATGTGACGTCACAGGTGAGACAATACCTTCGGCAATATAGTGTAGCTTCTAGTATTTTATGTTGATCACAGATGTGATTAAAGGTTTGGGTGGGCCACAGAGATTTTTCACATTTTAAATTGGGCCATAGTATTCTCAAGTTTGGGATTGGCTGTAATAAAGAATACAAGTTGACTTCCCAAAAAAAAAAAAAAAAAACTTGAGCAGCCCCTAATGAGTCGTCTGTGTGAGGTCAATACTAATCTGAGATGAGCTGAAGAGTCCTGTATAAAAAAATGAAAACAACTTAAAGTCCCTGTTGGGATGCAAATAGTAATTAATTTTTGCCCAAATCTTTACATGGTGGTAATAGTAATAAGAAAGCAGAAGCACTGTTATAAACCCACTGAAGAAGAGAAATGCATTCATTAATTGATTTTAATTTTCGATGATCCACACATTTCCTACTCCCATCATGAGGCGATGGGATTCCTACATCAAATGTTGGTGAACTGGCTGGTGAAGAAGAAACAGGTCTGACCTGTTCAACCCTCTAACAGCTGGCATCTCAGGAAAAAAGAAAAAAAACTTTCTCCCTGCTGGTCCATGTTGATTTCCCTTTTACACTGTCACTCCTGTTTACTCACAATTTTGCCTGTCAACATGCAAGCCTAGTCAAAGTTTGAGCAGGACAGAGCATGTCCGCTGATACTGGAAAACTAAACCGGTGATTCAGACCAAACAGGGGCTTTCACATACTCAGGAATCAATATGGCGTCATTTCCCATCAAACTGAAAGCAGCCTCTTCATGGAGCTTTAATGTTCAGCGTTGCTTGACGGCGTCACAGAGAGATGTTTAGTAAAACTTGTTTTAATTTGAGTAACCACAGTTTTTCTGTTTGACAGAAAATTTTGTCCGTAACACAAGCCATGATGGGAAAATTAAAATGTAAGAAAACAGGTTTTAAAGAACCAAACAAACAAGCAACAATTTTTTATCTCCATTAGTGTTCACGTGTTAGTTGACATGTTGAAATCAGGACAGTTGATGTTCATGTGTGAGAAGGAAAACAACATTGTTTAAAACTGGAGAAAAGTATAGCTCTAATAATTACAGACCAATCTATGCTTTCACAATTTTACAAAGTACTTGAGAAATTGTAAAAAAACTCAATTCCTTTTTTTTGAAAAATATCTTGCTTACTGAGAGTCAATGTAGATTTCTCACAGGTGGATCCCCAATTCTAGCACTGATTACGTTAACACAGGGGTTCTTAACCTGGGTTCGATCGAACCCTAGGGGTTCGGTGAGTCAGTCTCAGGGGTTCGGCGGAGGTCAAGACACGCACCTGACTCATATGATTCATGATGACACGCCCTGCTTGGCCATCACAGGCTACACAGTGATGTTAATGCACGGTTCATTTTGTGCACTAGTAAAACATATGTCTTACATATATGTAAGGGTTCAGTGAATGTGCATATGAAACTGGTGGGGTTCAGTACCTCCAAACAAGACAACAAGAATTATACAATATCAGTACTTTCACATGAAAAAGGACTTAATACAGTAAGTCCCTCACCTCGCTGAAAGGTGAGGGATTTTCATGCCTGAAGAACTATTCACAAACACAAAGTAGATCCTTAGGAGCACACCAACACTGTTTATTTTGACAGGATTGTAGGAACTTAAATATTTACTGAAGTTACAGACATCACTGAGGTAAAGTATATGGGTCTAAAAGTAGAATTTTATCTAAAAATATGCAAACTTTCCTTGTTTTTAGTTCACACAATAAAGACTGTAGAAGACCATTTTACTTTAAGCATCAGTGTGCTCAAAATCAGTCACTACTAAAGTAGTTGTCACTCAAACTACTTTGAAGCAGAAGACTATTTTTATTGTTGGAGTCAGATTCTGAAATTCCCTTCACATTGACCTAAGGAGTCTTTCAAATATCTCTCAGTTTAAAGGGATGTAAAAAGACAAAAAATGTTTATATTGTAGCAGTAATAGCTGGGCTATTGTGCCGTTATTGATCTTTTTCTTTCTTCTCCTTTTTCTTAGGTTGTAATCCAATGATGTTGTGGAATTAGAGCGAACACATCAGCTGTTTTTGATGAATTAGCATAAGGACAGCAAAAACAAAAGATTTTCTTCTTCCCATTCATGGTATATGGATGTCTCAAAGGCATATTGTTGTTTATTTATTTTGTTATTTTTCCTTCTGAAATTGTGCACCACCAAGGGTTGAATAGATACATATGAAAGCAGATCAGAAACTGTACCTCTGACATCTGTGTGGCTGTGTTGCCTCTGGCTCCCAGCATCACCATAGCCAGGGCTGAAGAGATGCTGAAAGGAGAGTAGAAGACATTTGCTGTCTTGTCATTATCACCCAGCGTTTTGAACAGATCCAGAGAGAAGCTGGTGTTGGCCTTGGAGAGAGGGGTTGGTGATGCCATTATTCCTGTAGAAACAAAAGCAGGGCATGAATCACTGCGTTACAAGTTTTTAAAGCTAATCAAGTGTTTTGTTCTGTTATTGGACCAAACTCTGATTAGATGTTTAAATTGCAAGTCTGTCGATCCTGCATTGAAAGTAATCTTAGGTTGGATATTTGACTGACATTCACTTCCTGCACCCTTCCTGATGCCATTATAGTGATTCCAAACCATGTGACCCAATGACTACAACAACAACTTGTAGTACTACATGAAACATTTACATAGCTGTTGTGGAACAAATAAAATACATACCTCTATTTATTTTTAGCCACCTGGTGACTTAAACATCGGAGTAAGAGTAAGACTGAGGATAAACTTAAACAACAAGACTTGGCTCTGACTGTAATTCAGTAAATTTAATAACCATTTACATGCAAAAGGGTCACAGATACATCTCAGCAGATCAGTGAGGAATCACCCCAAACACCAGTAGTACAACTGCTTTAATATGACACACCAGAATACATTAGACAAGTTATATGAGGCAACTTCTTGGTTTGTAAGGTGTGTGGGAACCAAAAGAAATCAGGCACAATAGATGTCCTATAGCTGGAACTTGGTATCTCACCTTCAGATTCATTAGACAATAACAAAGTCAGGAAAATAATGTTTACATTCCAGCACAATAGCTTTTTATTTTTATTTTAATTTAAGAGCTCCTCTTTTTGTCACTATTTTCACTGTTTGTTTTTTTTTAATCCACTGACTCCAAACCTATATTTCAAATGAAAGAAGAAGGCTTCAGTAATAAAAAAGAAAGAAACCCATGTAATGTAATAAAAGTTGTGTTCATTCGTGTCATGTACCACAGTTTAGTTTAGGTTTGGAGCCACTGGGTTACATGGTTCTGGGACTGTTGGGAGCATGCCCTCAGGTACAATAAAAATCTGCATCATGGAAGATATAGCAGGGATTGAAGTGAATCCCTGTTGAATATCCTGAAACTGAATTCCCCGTTTTTCAACTGATTATGTGGGAATATTTATACTGTATATGTCATAGATGTTAATATTTTGTATCACGGTAAACTGACTTACATTAAAAACACCAAACGGGGTAATTCCGTATGAAAGGTTATTACTTATTATTATTACTTTTTATCAACGCTAAATTATCAATAATAAATTATCACTGATCACTGTTAAAACGTGCCCTTTAGTGGAAAAAGTGTATACATCACATCAAAAATCTGATTTACATGCGGAAATAGTTAAATGACTCCAACAGCGACTTTTCATAATATTGTGATGTGAACTAATGGGCGCGGGTAATGGACACAGCTGCACTCGCTTCCCAATTATCGCACTGCCCCGCTCACCTGTTGTCAATGACTGATCAGCTGGCGTGCCGAGAAAGAAAAGACTGTGTTTGGGTGCATTCGCGAGAGGCCGAGAGACAGAAGCAGTTGGGCTGCTGGGTCCAATTGTGGGGAAACGGTTTTGTGGCGTTCGCGGTTGTCAGGACCGCCGGCGCTGAAGACACCGGGGATCACTTAGTGACCCGGAGGAAGGTAGTGGGGGGAAATGTAGATAGCTAGGGCCAAAGACAAGACAGTGTAGCCGGACCCAGCGAGTAGTCTCACTGCTCGGCCATGCCATGCCTGGCTGAATGGCCAATTGGATTAACTGATGGCTCGTTCCGGATCCGAGACGCACTCCTAGTGGACCACGGCCCGCTCCTGATGAACTAGACTGAATGATTGACGGAGGTCTCGTTCCGCAGCGAGACACCGGGGTCTCGCTGCGCACGGACAGGGAAGTCCGCTTTTAAACATTTCCATTCATTGTGTATGTATTTGTGCGTGTCTGTGTGTTTGCGCGTCTGCGCCATCGTCCCCATAGTGTAACCTAGTCACCCTAAGGAAAAGTCTGTCCTCTCACGCGTGTATCTTTTTATTAGTACTAGATGTTTTGATGTTTATCCTGTGTGTTGATTTTAATGGACTCATAGACGCTTGCCGTGATGGATGGCTGTATAGAGTGCTGTGATGAATTGCTGTGATGAATTGCTGTGATGAATTTTCCACTGAATTGCTGTAATGAATTGCCGTGATTGATTTTGCTGTGAAGTATTTATAGCCTCTATTTATTGCATTGTATTTATGTAGCTATTTATTGCGGGGCGGGGCTTATGGGGTTGCATGCCGTGTGTAGTAGAGTAGTGTATCACCTGACCTGTGTGGCTTGTATGTGGATTGCCTTTAGTGTGGCGGGGGAGCTCTATGCTGGGAGATGGCCTATGTGGGTGCAGTCATTTTAATGAATTGTCATTAATAATAAAGATTTGTTATTCTTTGAATCCACTTGTGCAGGGTTGTTTTATGCCGGACCATACCGGTGTATAATTAAAGGTGGTGGCAGCTTAATTAGCACACTGTCATTTTAGCGCCACTTAGTGGTCGCATACAGTTTATTACATTGGTGGCAGCGGTGGGATTAATTTTGTAAAATGGAACAACCTGCAGCAGTGGAGTCTAGTCAGTCAGCGGCGAATAGGGGGGGCGCACATAGCACAGTTGGCCGCCCTGTGTTTATGCCGGAAACGTTTACAGGTCAGGGCCGGGATTGGTCTGACTGGTCCCAGCAGTTTGCACTGGCAGCAGATGTCAATAACTGGAATGATGACCTTAAATTGAAATTTATGTCTCTGTTGTTGTCTGGGCGGGCCAGGGATGTCTATTGTGGATTGACTAATGAAGAAAGGAGTAGTTATGCAAATTTACGTACCGCTTTGAATAAATGTTTTGACCCCTGTGAAAGTGAGGATTGGAATAGAGCTAGCTTCTCCTCTAGGAGGAGGTTGGCCACTGAGTCTGCACGTGAATTTGGTAATGCCCTGAGGCGTCTGGTTTCCAAAGCATATCCAACTGCAGGTGGTGCTACACAAGACCTACTGGCAAGAGAACATTTTGTTGCACATGTGGGGGTGGGGGGAGTTGCGTATACAACTTCGTAGTGCCAAACCAGTTACCCTAGAGGCTGCCATAAATCTGGCCTCTGAACTAGAACTTATAAGAGACATGGAACAGGGTCAGACGGCGAATAAGGCTAAAATATGCGGTGTGTCAAATAGCTCCCCTGACCCCCAAATGACTGTGTTACTACAAACAGTAGAAAGCCTAAGGCAAGAGGTGAAGACGCTTAAGGGAACAGTCGACAAACTTTCAGCTTTTCAAGCTAGTAATAGGCCTACCCCTGTAGCCAGAGCCCCTCGGGTGGGACCACAAGCACCTAGTCGCGCACTTAGTCGCACACCTAATGAGCGCTCTGACGTATGCTGGGAATGCGGGTGTAATAGACACTGGAGAAAGGACTGCCCATATCTGTCGGGAAACTCGAAGGAGTGAGTGGTGAGGGCCAACGACTCACTCCCCCAAGTTATTCAGCGGGCCTACAAATTAGTGCTTCACGGGGCAGCCAAGGTGTGGGGGTGTTTTTTACCTGCTAAGGTGGGTGGAGTAGATTGTAGTCTGCTAGTGGACACCGGGGCTCAGGTTTCTGTAGTAGCTAAGGAGTTCTGGCTGAGGGCCACTGGTGGTAAATCTTCACTGGAACCTTACACCGGGACTGTATCAGCAGCAAATGGGGGACCGATGAGCATCATGGGGAAATGGGCAGCGGCATGTCAGCTCGATTCACTTGCCTTAGTAATTGACTTTCTAGTTGCAGACATTCCATTGCATGATGTTCTACTTGGGACCGATTTTCTCCTTAAATTTAGGGCTGTGATACATCTGGGGGAACAGTGTTGTGAGATAATGGGAAAACGATTGCCATTACTTTTCAGTAATCTCACCAATCCAGTGCGACGGGTAGTGGTACAGGAAGATGTTATTGTACCTCCCTGCTGTGAAGTCATACTGCCAGGAAGTGTGGAGGGGGTTTACGAAGAACCTGTAGAGGGGTTACTTGAGCCTGCTGCTAGTGTGGCAGAAGATATTCTGATTGCACGGGCCCTCTGTCGAGTGAAAAAGGGTGTACTGCCCCTAAGGGTTCTTAATGTAACAGAGGGGGAGCTCATGTTGAGAAAGGGAACGACTGTGGGTACTCTGGATGTCAATGTTGATGTATTGATTGGTGAAGAGCCTGAAACAGAGCGTTTGATTAGGGGTGCACAGTGGACCACAGACTCACTGATGACCCAATTTGGGCTGGAGAACAAGGGGCTAACAAAAACCCAATTGCAAGCTGTACGTGAGCTGTTTAATAACAATGTCTCTGTTTTCAGTCGTGATGATGCAGACCTGGGTAGGACACATCTGACCCACCACCAGATAGACACCGGGCAAGCAAAGCCCATCAAAATGGCCCCTCGCAGAGTACCTCTTCACTTGCAGCAAGAGGTGACAGAGCACATTAAGCAAATGCAAGAGAAAGGCATCATCCAGCCCTCCTGCAGTCCCTGGGCAGCACCTGTTGTACCGGTGAGGAAAAAGGATGGTGGTTTGCGCTTTTGCGTTGACTACAGGAAGTTAAACGAGGTGGTAACGAGAAAAGATGCCTACCCCCTCCCACGTATTGACGATGCCCTAGACAGTCTGCATAGTGCTCAATGGTTTTCCACTCTCGACCTCGCCAGTGGGTACTGGCAGGTTGAGGTGGACCCCCAAGACCGTCCTAAAACTGCTTTTACCACCCGGCAAGGGCTTTTTGAGTTCAATGTGTTACCATTTGGGCTGACCAATAGTCCTAGTACTTTTCAGCGACTAATGGATTTAGTTTTAGCTGACCTCCAATGGACTACATGTTTAGTGTATCTCGATGACATCATCGTCTTTGGGCGGGACTTTGCAGAACACCTTCAGCGTTTGGACCAGGTCTTGTCGAAACTTAAGATGGCACACCTTAAAGTGAAACCGGTAAAATGTAATTTCTTTTCCACTAAAGTTCACTATTTGGGGCATGTCATCTCCGCGGAGGGGGTGATGGCAGACCCTGAGAAAGTGGAAGTCGTACGAGACTGGCCCACCCCCAAAAACCAGACAGAGGTGCGTAGCTTCCTGGGGCTGGCGTCATATTACAGACGGTTTGTTAAGGGTTTTGCCGAATCAGCTAGGCCGTTGCACAAGTTAACTGAAAAAGGCAGGCGGTTTCAGTGGGATGAGGCGTGTCAAGAAGCCTTCGTCAAATTAAAAACCTGTCTAATCTCTGCGCCCGTGCTAGCATATCCTGACCCCCAGAGAAGTTTCATTTTGGATACCGACGCGAGCGACACTGGTATTGGGGCGGTGCTTTCGCAGGAAGTGGATGGCTTAGAACGAGTGATAGCCTATGCAAGCCGAGCCCTGACCAAGCAAGAGCGCAAATATGCTACAACAAAAAAAGAACTTTTAAGTGTAGTGGCCTTTACAAAATACTTCAAACATTTCTTGCTTGGTAAAGAATTCTTACTCCGGACTGATCACAACTCCCTCAGGTGGCTCCATAACTTTCATGGGGTAGAGGGGCAACTGGCAAGGTGGTTAGAGCAGTTGGCAGCATTCCAATATAAGATTGTTCACAGACCTGGGAAACTTCATACAAATGTTGATGCGTTGTCTCGACTACCAGGTTACAAGGGAGATCTGCCTGGGAGTACCTCCCAGATATGTGCAGTGAATCAAAAAGGGGGGGGAATTGCCTCCTGACCAGGGGGGAACCAACACTAGACTCCCTAGGCAATGATGTCTTGACTGAGGCCCAGCACGCCGACCCAGAGTTGAAATTGCTGATTAAGCTAAAAGGACAGGACGGGGACCGACGGGTGGCGTTAAATACTTACCCGGGCCTGAAGAAGTTTGGGTTGGTTTGGGACCAATTGCAGGTACAGGGACAGAGGTTGGTACGGGTGTTGCCAGCAAAACCAAAATTACCTGCTAAAACCCAAATTGTGTTGCCTGTGTCCTTGGTACCAGTAGTGTTACAGCAGTTACATGATAAAACCACGGGTGCTCATTTGGGAGTTCAGAAAATACAAGAGAAAGTAAAAGACAGATTCTACTGGCCAGGGTGGTTTCAAGAGGTAAAGAAGTGGTGCCAGGGTTGTGTGGAATGTGGGTCTCATAAACAATCAGGTGCAACCCCAAGGGCACCCATGGTGATCTCTGCCACCTCAGCCCCCTTTGAGAGGATAGCTGTAGATATTTTGGGTCCCTTGCCTAAAACAGAGCGTTCTAATGTGTACATCATGGTGGTGGGGGATTATTTTTCAAAGTGGACAGAGGCTTATCCTATCCCGAACCAGGAGGCAGAGACTTTGGCCAGAGTGTTAATGAACGAGTGGGTCTCTCGCTATGGTACTCCAAGGAGCTTGCACTCTGACCAAGGTCGCAGTTTCGAATCCAATCTATTCCAACAACTTTGCCATTTGCTGGATATAAGTAAGACCAGAACCACGCCATACCATCCACAATCGGATGGCATGATAGAAAGATTCAACCGTACTCTTTTGTCTATGTTGGTCTTTTATGTGGATGAAAATCAACAGAATTGGGATAGTCTTCTTCCATTTGTGATGATGGCCTACAGGAGTAGTGTGAATGCCACTACAGGTTTTACCCCCCATCAGGTCTTGTTTGGTAGGGAGATGGTTTTACCGATTGATGTAATGTTAAACATTGATGTAAATGAAAAGTTCCCTTCTGTTAATGGCTATGTGGAAAAGCTAACTGAAAGCTTATCTACAGTGTTGGATGCCGTAAAGAAACACCAGGCTAGAGCTTCCGAAAGACAAAAGTTTCATTTTGATTTTAAAGCACAACATCAGTCTTACTCAGTGGGAGAGTTTGTGTGGTTAAGAAATAAGGCTAGAAAGAAGGGGGTGAGTCCAAAGTTACAGAAAAGATTCAAGGGCCCGTTCAGAGTCATTGAGAGGATATCGGATGTGCTTTATCGAATACAACCAGAAGGGGGAGCTTCCACGAGTGTTGTGCATTTCAATCTGCTGAAACCCTGTGTGTCTCCTACAGTTCCAGAACCAGTGCCGCAGCTGGGGGTCCAAGTCCATGAGCAGCCGGCTACAGAGGCATCTCCGCAGCTTCGGCGGAGGGGTGAGAGGCCTCCGTATGGTGCTAGGCGGGTGTTCTGGCGGTCGAGAGGTCCCGCTGTGGGGAGTTCTGGGACTCCTAGGGCTGCGAGAGAGGTGCCCAGGGTCATCCCATCTGCAGGCGGAGGGTCCTGGAGGCCAGAGGCGTCAACAGGAAGCTCGTCCAGGGGGACCAGATCGACTTCTGCACCTGTGGCCTCTGATGGTGGGGCGGCCCCGACTGGGCAGCTGCAGGTGGGACAACCAGCTCATCTGCTCCTGATCGTCCGCTGTCGCCTGAGGCATCTGTGGCGGAAGACTTCTTCCTGCCAGCTGCCTCTGCTGCCCCAGAGACGCCCGAAGTCGCTGGGGAGGAGTCTGGCCGGTCAGCAGCATTGGCTGCTGGGGGGTCCTGTGTCCCTGCTGCCTCAGCCGGGGGAGAGAGGTCAGTTTGCCTTCCACAGCTGGAGAATCTGGTGTTCCAAATGAGGGGCATCCTCAGCAGGAGCTGGGAACATCACCAGGGGGGTTACAGCTCCCAGGTGGTCCGGCGCCCGTTGACTTGGGCCGGCCGGAGCGTGTGAGAAGGCGCCCTGCATGGTGCCAAGACTACGTTGTTTCTTTGTGAGGACTCGGGGACGAGTCCATTTTTCTGGAGGGGGGGGGGGTAGTGTGATGTGAACTAATGGGCGCGGGTAATGAACACAGCTGCACTCGCTTCCCAATTATCGCACTGCCCCGCTCACCTGTTGTCAATGACTGATCAGCTGGCGTGCCGAGAAAGAAAAGACTGTGTTTGGGTGCATTCGCGAGAGGCCGAGAGACAGAAGCAGTTGGGCTGCTGGGTCCAATTGTGGGGAAACGGTTTTGTGGCGTTCGCGGTTGTCAGGACCGCCGGCGCTGAAGACACCGGGGATCACTTAGTGACCCGGAGGAAGGTAGTGGGGGGAAATGTAGATAGCTAGGGCCAAAGACAAGACAGTGTAGCCGGACCCAGCGAGTAGTCTCACTGCTCGGCCATGCCATGCCTGGCTGAATGGCCAATTGGATTAACTGATGGCTCGTTCCGGATCCGAGACGCACTCCTAGTGGACCACGGCCCGCTCCTGATGAACTAGACTGAATGATTGACGGAGGTCTCGTTCCGCAGCGAGACACCGGGGTCTCGCTGCGCACGGACAGGGAAGTCCGCTTTTAAACATTTCCATTCATTGTGTATGTATTTGTGCGTGTCTGTGTGTTTGCGCGTCTGCGCCATCGTCCCCATAGTGTAACCTAGTCACCCTAAGGAAAAGTCTGTCCTCTCACGCGTGTATCTTTTTATTAGTACTAGATGTTTTGATGTTTATCCTGTGTGTTGATTTTAATGGACTCATAGACGCTTGCCGTGATGGATGGCTGTATAGAGTGCTGTGATGAATTGCTGTGATGAATTGCTGTGTGATGAATTTTCCACTGAATTGCTGTAATGAATTGCCGTGATTGATTTTGCTGTGAAGTATTTATAGCCTCTATTTATTGCATTGTATTTATGTAGCTTATTTATTGCGGGGGCGGGCTTATGGGGTTGCATGCCGTGTGTAGTAGAGTAGTGTATCACCTGACCTGTGTGGCTTGTATGTGGATTGCCTTTAGTGTGGCGGGGGAGCTCTATGCTGGGAGATGGCCTATGTGGGTGCAGTCATTTTAATGAATTGTCATTAATAATAAAGATTTGTTATTCTTTGAATCCACTTGTGCAGGGTTGTTTTATGCCGGACCATACCGGTGTATAATTAAAGGTGGTGGCAGCTTAATTAGCACACTGTCATTTTAGCGCCACTTAGTGGTCGCATACAGTTTATTACAATATAGTGGCTGTCCTGCTAAACTGATATGAGAATGGTTTTAGCTCTAGTTTTATTACAGTTACACCACCTGTGAACAACCTAACTATCTAAAAAACATCCCTAACACACTAAATATGACACATTTCATACTCACTGTCAGCTGCTTTTAGTGTCTTGTTCCGTCAACGTGAAGGTTCCAGTTAACCGGCGGCAACGCCCAGAAAAGATGACGCAGCGAGCTTCCTCGTTGTTACGACCTAGCGGCCACGCCCAGAAAAGATGACGCAGCGAGCTTCCTCGTTGTTACGACCTGGCGGCCACGCCCAGAAAAGATGACGCTGCGAGCTTCCTCGTTGTTACGACCTGGAAACAGACGCTTTCACACTCGTATGGCGCAATTTAGGTCGGCTAAAGGAGCATTGGTCATTACTGCGGTCCACTTCGGTCAGCGCGACCGCAACGACCGCAGTCCGGTGCACACAAAAACGGAGAACTCTGGGGCGGTTCACACACAGCACAACACATGTTTGAGCTAAAGAGGCTTCCGTCGTCCACTGGACAGTACATTATCGCCTGTGGATTGGCAAAACAACGTAAAACTAGCAGTCATCGACTTCTAACCGGTTCTTTATAAGCTGTTTCGCTTTCTAGTGGAGTGCAAATAATAATATTGACAAAAATGGCCAACTCTGAGTCAACATCTCGTCGTTGTGGAATCTCCATGCCATTCAGCTCTTCGCTTCTGGCCGGTTGTCATGGAAACATGACGCTGTACCAAGACTGGTGTTGACCGATATCAGGGCTGACGTTGACAGGTGACCTGATGTGATGCGTTTGAGTTGGAATGAAACTAACAACTGTGTCCGACCGGAACCTCCCCTAGTTTCTATCTAGTCCACTAGTACATAGATATAATACATACAGATTCCCACACTACATGGAGATCCTGACGTAGAGGACTATTTAGTGAGTTCAGTTGGTACCTGAACTGTGATAAAGTTAAAAAGATTTCATTTAAGATAATTCATCGCTTCTATCATGTTAAATCTTTTTTTTACTTAAATTTAGAAAAGAAAGACATTGATATCACATGCACTTTCTGTAACATGCACTAACAATGTTTTGTTTAGCCTCACTTTTTATGACAAGGAGCTGAAGGATCTTTTTTTTTGCAACCTTATAATTCTAATGGAAAATTTTCATACACAAATGTAATAAAAACTTTTCAATCTTTCCTCACTTTTTATGAAGAATTTAATTTTTTATATTAAAACTATTTCTATCTCAAGTAACTAGAAAGCTTCAAAAACGTTGGACTTTGTGCTCCAAATTTCAAATATTCCTGTGATTTTCACTATATTTGCTTCTTTGCAGTTACTTATTTTTTCTTCAGTTTTATTATTAGTAGTATTTTTTTTTTTTTCCTTGGTTTTATTTTATTTTCTAAATAAATGTACACATATATAACCCCTGGAGCAATTTCTAATGTGTCTTCTCTTCAGAAATATTGTACTACATTATTTGAATTCATTAATTTAAAAAAACTGGTAACAGTGGGATAAACTATTTTTTAATCAAATACGATTAAGAGACTCTGTTTTTTTATTTATTTATTTTTTTTAATTTTTTTATTGTACACTGCCAGTTTTAATTGAGCGGTATTTTCGTTTTCCAGCTCATAAACCTGTCATGTAGCAACACTTAAAGCAGTTAAATCGCCATCAAACACTTCAGCGTTTCCCGGGACAGACGCTTTCCAACTATTTAGAAATGCCATCCAACATAAAACTTTACGTTTTCATTCTGAAAATAATTCCGATTATTCTGATTCAAAGAAGACGACGAGTTACGAGGAAAGGACGATTATAGGGAGGTTATATTAAGAGGAGAAATAAGCTGTACTTGATTCATTAATTCAGTCTGAGTACTGTAACTGCCAGACTACACCCCCTACTGGGGAAACTTCGTAACGACATATTTTGGTTTTCTCATCACAACATGAAACATCAGTGTGTAATTGTATTGTCATATAGCTGCCAGACAAATCATTCACTTGACGAGAAGCATTTCATCAACTGTATTTATAGCTTAATTAAAGAATAATCATATATCTGTATATTTAAAAGAAAGTGTACAAATATAATAGATATCAATGTTCATCATTCTTATTAGAGAAATGCCTAGTTATATATGCCTAGTTATATATAACTAGGCATATATATCGTTATATATAACTATATATAATTCCTAGTTTATATTACTAGTTATATATGCCTAGTTATATATAACTAGTAATATATATAGTTATATATAACTATATATAATTCCTAGTTTATATTTCAGGTACTGTGTTAAAAGTAAAAAAGAAAAAAAAAGACTGATTTCAGTTCATGACCAAGCCTATTACTCATACACTCAACATCACATATTTTTACTCTAAAAGTATAGAAGTGTCAGTTTAAAATATCCCAACATTTTGCTTAGAATAAGTCCTAATGCCTCTGTTTGAAGTTCTGTTACTCCATCTTTTCTATCAATAACTGCCATATTCCACTTCAAAACTAAGGTACTGTGCTTGAGGTACAGCAATAGAAATGGCTCCCAGATATCATATCAGATCATATACGTATATAGAGACACACAGGCCCACGGTTTTGGTAAAATATGTATATAATGCATGTACAGTGTTATAAGTGCATGTACAGTTATTCAAGTGCCTTGGAGGCAAACTGGTACCTAAATTGACCTTTCAGTAAGCACCGCCCCCTTCCTAGTTACTGTTGCTAGGTCGGACAAACTTGCTGCTCCTGCATTAAGGACTGTGATAATTCACTATTTTTCAGATATGTATCATTAGTTTTAATATTATACTATAATAACTCCATCGTGGAATATTGCTGCTGGGGACCTGCAGCAGTGACTCGAGGTGTCCAGAATGTTTGGAGGGACATTTTTATTCTCTTTCCCAAACCAAAACAAACGCTGGAAAAATGCAGTGTGGGTGAAGTTGTGTCCGTCCACACAAGCAACTGAACGTGGGGAAAGTTACAAAACATACCTACATTTACTCCAAGGCAAGTTTACTTTGTTTATTAGATGATTGATTTAACCACCGTTTAGTAAAAGTAATAATATGATTTAGCGGCAGAGAGGGTGAGAGTTCTCTGTTAGCATTAGCATTAGCTCTGGAATGTAGTTCCAGGTTGTTACTGTACTGATGCAATGTTCTGGGAAAACCATTTCCTCAGACCAGTCATTCAGACCAGATCATTCCCCAACAGAAGCCATCTCCTCCACCAGGTCAACAGTGACCCTACAATCATTTTTGTAGGAAGCGCTCAAAGAAACACAACAAAAAAAACTTTGAGGCAGGTTGTCCTGATGTTACAGCTGACTGGTGTTTGACTGGATATGAATATGGACCACAACAGGTCTTAGTGTGAAGCCCCGCTGCATGGTGGGGGTTCGCTTCTGCTGGGGCGGGTTGGGTGGGCGCCCCCAACCTGCCCCAGCAGGGGGGGCTTCCGCTGTGGGTTGGGGGGGGGGGGGGGGGGGGGGTCTTAGTGGCTGGCAGAGGGGGGAGGGTGGTGCCTGGGGGGCTCATGGGTGTTGCTGTCAGGGGGGGGGGGGGGTATCTGGGTGCTCTCGGGGTGCACTGTGTGTGTGGGTGTGAATATGCAGAGTGAAGTATATGTAGTATGTAGTGTGGTATATACTATAGTATATATTATAGTATGTACTGTAGTGTGAACGTGTGTGTATCGGTATGTATGTAGTTAAATGTCTATGTCTATCTGGATATGAAATTACAACTAAAATTTAGTACTACGCCTCAAAAACCAGATACATTTTAAGGGTAATCATGGAACATTGGTGAAGGGGTTGGATTAAATAAGTTTTACTTCTTCCTACCCCTTTACAGACATGTTAAACCAGATAAGTGTTTTGCATATTGATATGTATGTATGTATATAGATCAGTGTGTATACATTGGGTATAAATTTTGTTTTTTTTTTTTGTTTTTTTTTTTTGGGGGGGGGGGGGGGATATGTCCATTTAATATTTAGATTTATTTACAAGAGGTTCTATATGTTTCTAAATTATGGTTATGCACATGTGTCAGTGTTGTATATTGAATTATGCATTATTATATATTTTATAAATATATTATATTTATTTTCAGATACGTAGATTCATGATAGTGTTAAAATTGTCTATGCTTTAAAAGATTGTTTTGACAGGTCTGGAATGAATCAATAAAATGAAATGAAATCATAGCTAATTAAATAAAATAATCCAAGGTATTTTGTGTAAAATACGGACATACAATGGGTGATATTTATGATGCACGGAAAAATAAGATGATGTAGTCCCTGATATAATTATGTAATCTTTTATGTAAATGAAATTTCTCCTTATTTATCAATTTATTTGTTTGTTTAACCTTTATCATTATCATTTCGACATTTATCGTATCATCATCAGAAGGTACAAACAGCACAAATAATCTTACAGACATGTCTCAGAGTGCTGAGGTAGCTCCAGAAACATAAATTAACATAAATAACTGGTCAATAAACAGAGAGGCTGCAGTCCTCAAAGATAAATAAGAAGAAAGCTTCCCAATATTCTGAATAGTTAATGGATTTTTGCTCATATTTTTAGTTAATTCTTCCATTGCTTTTTGCATATTTAAACTAATGTATGAAACATTTGGCCGAGAGATTCAAATTATTCAACAGAAACTCGTCTCTCAGTTCGTCTCTCTTTACATGAACATGTCTCCTCCAACTTTCACATTCATGTCACGTGACACGGTCCCACAAGCGTGACCAGGTCAGAGCCAGAACAAAGGATGACAAAAAAAAAAGAGTACATTTTATATCCAGTCTCCTTATTTATTTGTTCAGAACATGAGGAAATAAATAATAATTCACGGCTCGGTGGGGGCGGGGCCGACAGAGTGATTAACAACATCGATCATATCCAGTGCTTTAAGTGGAAAAAAATAAGTGCCGGTACTCCCCTTATTCAACTGATGTCAGGTAAATTAGGCGGTGGGTAACAGCAGATGATTAAGTGATATATTTAAATACTAGGACATGATACTGATTTTTAAAAAGAAAACTGTTCTATTGAATTTTCCAAACAAATTATGTGTACACAAGGGAGGTCTTCAAGGGGGTGGCCCTCAGGTAGCATAGAGGCTGATGCACAACCGAACTAACTGGCACCTAGAGTTCCCTGTGGACAGAAACATGAGAGACATACATAGATAAAATATGGAGACAAGGCATAGAGAAAATTGGGGAAGTGAGACCTACATAATGTTTCACATAATGGTTATGTGAACGTGAACCTACAGAGTTGGCAGTTTGATTTACCGATGATGCACCCGGTAAATCAAACTGCCAACTCTGTTTACAATCAACGCCCGCGAGATCTCTTCTTCTCCGCGTTCTTTCTATTGCTTTCTGGCACACTCGACTCGCGAGACCTCACGAGTGAACGTCTCCCGAGGGGCAGTGGTGTTGTCATGGCGACACCACTGTATAACCAAATCGCAAGGAGAGAAACAGAGTACTATGAGCTCATGAGAAGTCCCGGTACGCCGTGAAAAGTCCCGGTACACCAGAGACTAATATTGAGAAGTGCGGGTACTCCGTACCGGTGCGTACCGGCCCACTTACAGCACTGATCATATCTGACGTCACACGTCATCGGAGGGAACCGAAATTTGATCACGTGGGAATTTTATGTCATTGTCTGAGCGGTGGATCTGCGCGTGCGTGCGCAGCGTTCGGTTTGTGGTGATGACGTCACCGATCTTTATGACGTCACAACCATACTTATACACAGTTTGCAGGTTGAAGTCATATCAGACACATCAACTCCACTGACTACCAGACTGTTTTTCACCAGGATTAAGAGAAATCTAAATATTTTCTACATGGGCTGCAGATCATCAAAAGTTGAAGACTGTGAAAAGACTGAAACAGAAAAGCCAAGCATGATCAGTGAACCATCACAGGACTGTTTGGTATGTGGGCCGAATCACCTGAAGACTGACCACAGGTGCCAACAGCTCACTGATTCACAAAACACACAGGAAAGAATTCAGAGGGACATTTGTCTTGCAGAAATGAGGACTGTCACAGAGGACGCTGTTACAAAGCTGAGACAGAGAGTTCAGCTGAAAAATAACAAAGATCCAACAGAAGAAGATATTCATCTCAAACAGATCTGTAGAACAATGGAGCATACGTTCGATCTGTTAAAAAACAAGATGCATGCACAAGAACCAGTGTCCCAACCTCTGACTACTGATAAAGGCATCAAAAAAGAAAATAATAAGGACGAAGAACCAGAGTACATTGATAGTACATCATCTAAATTTGTGACTCTGTCCAAGAAGTTCTCCACAGCTTTACTGCTGAGGTTTCTGTCAAAAACTTCAAAAAGAAAAAACCCAATTTATCTAGAAAATACTCAGGACATATGGAGACGTCTGTCACACTTGGTGCTGGCCAAAGTGGTGACTGGTGACCGTGATTTCATGATCATTGAAGACAACATCAATGATATCACCAAGGCCATGATCAGAGACCTCCTCAGAATATTTGTTACACCAGAAAATCTGCTGCGGGCAGCAATGGCAGCAGATGACCCAATTTTTGATCAGGCCGTCATTAATTTTCTTAGACGGGAGATTGATGCCAGAAAACCGAAGAAGGGAAGACTGGCCAGGTGTTTTGGGGCGATAGGAAGAGTCTTTTGTTGTTTGTAATTTAATATACCTTTGACAGGTTGATTTAGCGTCCTTACAGGTTTTCTCCGGGTGCTCCGAGTTAACCACAAAAAAATCTAAACAAATCATGACAACTTCACTCTGATTACAGATATCAGGGCTGCCCTCCATTTCCCTGATTAATCACGATTAATCGCATTGTATCAAGGAGTCAAATAATGAATTCAAAAGTAGTGTAAAGTGCATTTTTATTTAAATGTTCTGCTGCCATATGAACTAAAGTGCCATAACATTTGTTGTTCAAACACTTTTAACATCAGCACTTGTCAGTAACACATATTTAGTGTTAATCTCATCTTTAAAAAAGTCAAATAAAATAAAGCTTATTGCCACTGCCAGGGCATTAATGTCATCCTGTTTGTTTAAAGAATAAAAAAGGTCTACCAACAAAATACAACAAAATGATTGTGTCTCAGCACAATCAGAACATTAAAACAGGTAATTTCTGAGGTAACAGCAGAAACTTTTAACGGAGAGTTCAACTTGTCAGTTGTTACAAATAACCTTGTTTCTGTTGAATCCTCCGTCTGGGAGAACTTTAAAATGAAAATGTCCATGTTAGAGTTCAGTAACTTTATCAATCCGTGTATCATTTGTTCTTTCCATTTTCAATTGTCAATCAAAAATTAAAAAAAATAATAAAATGTGACATTTTATTATGTTTCTCATTTTTTAATCTAACTCAAAAAAATTAAAAAAAAAAAACTGTTTTTTTTTTTTAATATTTCAACTTTAGACGGGCCAGGCAACTGAATTTGTTTTAAAATCGAGGACTGGACTTTCTGTTGTCATTACACATCTGTGCCACTAGATGTAGCTGCACTGCAGTAACCAGCTAGAGAACAGCAGGACAGTGAACACATGGAGCAGATCTGATGGAACATGGAGGAATGACGCCAAAGTTTTGTTGCAGTCCAGATTTTTTTTTTTTAGACAGAATTGTTAATATTACCCCTCCTTGAATCGCTATCGTGGTGGAGGGGTTTACGTGCCTGAATGATCCCAGTAGATCCAGTATGTTGTTGGGAGCTGCTGCTTCTGATCGGGTCTCCCAAGGAAACTGTTCTGGGGAACCGGCCCGACTAAGAGCCATTCATGAGGATACAAATGGAGAGGAAAAATTAAGGAACTTCATCTCCCTGACCCCGACACAGGTTACCAGAGCTAAACACTAATTTATATTAAATAAAGCTAGTCTTTAGTAAGTCTACTTAAATGTGTTATTTTGAGACACCATGAATATGGACTCAAACGGGCTTTTAGCACACGATCTCTGAAACCTGCAAATAATTCAATTCCATTTCATATAATACTTGAACACTCCTTTGAGGCACCTTTTAGTGCATCTTTAATAGTTAGAAAATATAATTACAAGCTATTTGAATTATGGTAGAAATACATAAACCATATATTTGGAACATAATTCTGTCAGTTGTTCTCTTACCAAGATTAAAATCTTAGATCTAGAAATATAAGATTCTTTATTTTATTTTATATATAGTGTAATGCCAAGAATTTAGGATCTTCTTGGTTGTAAGAATTATTAATTTCTGTGCCCTGGTGAGGCAATCTATTTAGCTGTGAAGTAAGGCACTGACAACGACGGAGGTGCAAAACGGAGGTTTATTCTCCAAGGCTGCAGCCAAAAATCACAGAGCACTTCACAGCATCGGGATTCTTCAGAAGAATGCCAAGATTAACGGGGGACAGTTCATTCCATACAGTTCAGCATGAGATGGAAAATTACAGCAACCCATAACCTTGTAAATCTGGTGATCTGTCTAGACATGAACTCAGCAACTAGATAAGGACAACAATCCCTGTGACCTAAAGACAGCAGGTTTGAGGATGAGAAGTCAAGGCCCCAGAGCAGTTGAGGCCCGTTAAGCTGCAGATTCATTTTTCGGCTCTACATATAGTTTATATATAGTTTACTTATTGGGTACATGTATACTCTTAAATTTATCACCAACATGTTTTTTATACCTTAATTAGCCTAAAAATCATCATTTTAGTAAGTTACTGTTGAATCAAGCATTAATAATCAGACTCGCAGCTTTTAACTTTCACAATAAAAATCTTGATTCAAGTAACCACAAAAACACTCTCCTAAAATTAATATCCACTTTAATTTATGGCTTCACTTTCTTGTTCCTGGGTCTTAATTTTTTTTTTCAGGGACTGAGAATTCAGGATTATTTCTTAATTTTCAGAGTGTTTACCTTGTTACTCTGCTGTAGTAAGTCTGTTTTTGAATGATTTGATCTAAAATTACATTTTTCTTCCCACTTATTTCAAACCCTTAAACAACGACCAGATGTAAACTGGAAACAAGATTTCTTATCTAGTAAAACATCTTGCTGCATGGAACGATAGTTTCATTCATCTTGAGTAACTGTCACTTTGAATTTAATCTTTATTTCTTGAATTTTAGCTTGTGTATTAATAATGTAATATTATATATACACTCTTATGTGTGAAGTAATGCACCTAAAAATATGTGCACAAACTTTGTTCATGTTTGAGACTGGAACTATGAAAACACTGGATTGAACACTTTATCCTCTCAGCAGAGCATCTACCATGGCAGAGCTGATTCCTCAAAGACCCCACCCACCCACAACATGGACTGTTTACACTTCTGCCCTCAGGCTGGAGGTACAGAAGTGCAAAATGTAGAACCTCCAGGCTAAGAAACTCTTTCTGCCATCAGACTCCTGAACAGCTGACAGGAATCACAAACAATGTCTACGTCACCACTGCACATTAGCACACAACAACCTGCATAACTTGCACATGTAAATAGCAAACACTCTGTACATACCAGATATACATTTCTGCTCTGCCTTTGTATTTCTATATTTATTGCATTTTTATATTATACTTTTTATATTTTACTATTGACATTTGTGTGGACAGCAAAACAAGAACTTCATTGCACAGAGAACTTGTTTCAACGTGCATATGACAATAAACACTTTGAATCTTTGAATCTTGGATGGTTCCTTTTCCTGCTTGTTTACAGGCTAGCTTTAACTATGGACTGTATAAGAAGAACTGAACAAACCCTCTGTGATGTCACCTATAGCTTATCTGAAGGGGGTTTCTGAAGCTCCTTTTTTCTTGTACCACACAGCACCATGTTGTAAAAGGACAGAATGAGCAGGACTGAGACACCGGCTGGACCATGGCCACCTTATGTTTTACCACAGTTAGCTATTTTAGCTGAGCTGGATTAGTTTATGCAAACCTATAGTTCTTATTAATGTTATATTATGTTCACGTTGATTTAAATCTCTCCAAACATCCTCATTTCAAGCGTCGTTACTGAAACAACATCCA